>VKOC01001824.1:0-100632 GCA_009364415.1 Spea multiplicata
TCATAGCTTTTATTTAAAAAAAATGTTCACATAGTTTACATGAATTAACATTTACTGGTAAAACTTTTTTTCCTATAGGGTCGTCCTATATTCAGGCTTTTTCTTTTTTTTCATAAATATTCAGATTTTGGTGGTGTCGTCTTATAATCGAGCAAATACGGTAATTAACTAATTCTTCTATTTACATGGTGATATAAAATATGTCCATCTGAGACCAATGCACATAGGGTTAAGCAGGATACTGGGAAGGAGAACAAGCTAGTTCAATCTATAGGTAGTTCTTACAGGGCAATCAGATGAGGGCAATTAGTTGGTGACAGAAATCCCTAGTGAGAGGGAACTTATTATCAGCTCATGCTGTTATTCTATGCAGGTTCCTGATGAAGTGAAATCGTTACGGCACAATTTGGGGAAGAAGAGCAATAAAACAACATGAAGGTTTGAAAGCTGCCGTCAGCACTTAGAACTGAACAGGACAACCTACAAAAGTCCAGCTGTTGCTTGACTAACCTTTAGTTATAGAAAAATATGTGTTACCTACCCCTGACCGAGATAAATGAAGCTCTCTCAGGTTGGCTTGAATCCGATGGTGATTTTAGTTTGAGCAAATGGTATGTAGGTTTGGCTTGAGTTCCCATCACTTATAACATTACATTATTAAGACAAAAAATACGAATTGCTTTCATGAGATCAGCAAGTTTTATTTTTGGCATTGGAGCAAATCTATCAAAATCTTCATTGCTTGGTATAATTAAAGATTTTCTTTAAATTATCTAATTATTGGTTGTGGTTTTTTTTAGAATTAAAAGGTTTATTAAAACAAAATATTCCTGTGAGAAATCAACTATAAAAATGAAAGGGCCCTTGAGAGTTCTGATTGTTGGAGTAGTGCGTGTCTTTGCATTCATGTATACCGTTTAGTCCCGAAGATAGATTTTGCCCGATTATAGGCTGCACCCCTGTTTGATATTAATTTAAAAAAATGCAATTAAAAAAAAATTACTAGAAAGCTAATACAGTATTTTCTACCTTATTCACTGTATTCTACTTATCCCCGTGTGTTCAGTCTTCACGCCCGACGCACTTCCGCAAAAAGGTGGAGCTTCCGGGCCCACTAGATTGGAGGAGCAGGGAGAGAGTGTCCCTGTTTTTGCGTAAGCACCCTAAGAAATCTGAATATTGCAGACAGATTTGCAGAGAAAGAGAGGCGCAGAAATCTTTTTTTCTGTAAATATCGGGGCTTCTTTGGGCACTTACACAAAAGATAGGAGTCACGGGGCAGCCTCTCCTCGTTTCTCCAATCTGGGGAGCAGTTGTCCCTGGAACCTCTTCCCTTTTCTGCAAATGTGCCCGGAGCAAAGACTGAACACACAAGGAAGACAGAGGAAGACAGCGGAAAACAGAAGATGGAAGAAAGAAGACAGAACAATATAGTGTCTGGTGGGGCACTGGCCAACAGAGCCACATGCTTGCCTAGATCTGCCCGCTACAGCTACATGAGCCTGCAGCTGCCATACCAAGCTGTTGGCCGCACTAACATCTTCACTACGTCAAGTGGTCAAGTGCCAGGGCCTCCATTATATATATATATATATATCATACTATATATATTATATATATATAATAATAGCTTCTAAAAACGCTAATGTAATTCCCTTAATGACTCATGGCTTTGTCATACACAAAACATTCACAGTTATAGAGATTATGGTGATGAGTCAGTAAGTGCTTTTTATGGACACGTTAAATTACCCACAGTCTTTATTTCTTTGCACTCTTTACTGCTTATTTTTATCTCCTCATTTCACAGAAAATGGACACCCCCAGGTCTGGCCCTGCAATGTAAGCAAATTAGAATTGAACCAACCAATTAGCAGGCAGGAAGAAAAGTATTTTTTTAAAAAACTATAAATCGATAATAATAATAATAAAGTAACCAAACAAATGGTTACTAGATAGATTACAGGAAGATGCTAAATAGAGTACAGCTAAAAAAAAAAAGGGAACTGGTGAATCTCACCAAGGTTGAATGAGTAGGATTGAGCATGGCTACTGATAAAGAATTGCAAAGGAAAAAATATAGAGTATTAGAGACATCATGACTTTGTAATGAGCACTGCCTTTTCCCATCTCCTCTTAGATCCTCAATCATAAACAATACACGCTGAGAAGAAAAACAATGTGAAAATGATAGCTTCCACAGCAACGATCAGATAACACACATTCTTCCAACTGCTTGTGTCCGACCTTCTTTAATGTAGCTTTGACACCGATGAAGAGATAAGAAATGATGACAAGCACCATACAGGTATGTCGACAGGTAGATAATGACAGACGTAAACTCTGTTAACAATGTAAAACTCACACTTAAGTTATCCATTAGGATTCCTTTGCTTTACAGCTTACCTAAATGCTGGTAATGCCATGACAATACGTAAACAATTTATGCTTAAATATGCAGGAATAGATGCATATACATCTATATTTGTGTATCACATATATTGACCCTATAGGTGGGTGAGGCTGCTTAAGGGCCACAAGTCTCAAGGAGTCCTACAATTCTGCACTCACTGCTCCTCCATAGTAGGCCCTACTCCATCACCACTCTGCAAACTACTAGAGTCTGGATGCTACCGTATATCAGGTCCCCCATTGATTATTTCCGCTAATGGTATATTCATGTCAGTGTCCCTAGTTGTAATTTAATATTTACTTACCATCATTGTTGTCCTTATTATGTATATTTTGCCATATTCTCCATGAAACTTGCCATTAAAGAGATACTCCACCCATCATATGCACTTTAATGCATATGATAAAAGAGTGTCTCAACACGGAATTCCCCCCTTGAAAATGCATGGGTCAGCAGAATCCCTTGCTATGCATTTGCCTTGTTCCCCCTTCCCCAACTGCTTGGCTTGCAGGAGATATGTTTGGCCGAATCTCCTTCTTGCCGGCGCCCACTCAAGGTATCCTCACTACCTGTTCTAGCGCTGGCTCATCTGAGAGCTCTGGGGGTCTAACAGGACTCCCCCACATGCATGCCCAGCAAGATGTCCTACTTATGTCAATGGAAGTACTTTCCTGCCACTGACTGGCTGCCTCATGCAGTCAAAAGAGCCACAAAAACAGGACGACTTAAAAAAGTACTTTAACATGCATTCTTTGTTGGTGAGGCTGCATGAAACTGCTCTTTTAAGCATTGATGAAAAAGCTGTATGTTATTGCATTTGAAATAAGTCGTTAATCTTATTGCAGGATACAAAAACAAATTCAGTGGTAGTTGTTTAAGCCTAGTGTCATATTTCAAATTCTAATGAGCAGAACTATGTTATGAGATGTCACGTTCCACTGCATCTCCATGTACCTCCTGCTCATTTTTCTCTGGCATGGGTGCCACATCAAAGGCTTCTGGTTCATGGATTCCCAATAGATGTGTCTCCACAGCAGTGTTATGGAGAACTGAACATGCAAAGATGGTCTCACGCACTTTGAGGGGTGCACACTGTAGGATAACCCGTCATACTCAGACTCCTGTATTTGAGAAGGCCAGAGTGATTCTTTAAGTGATGTTCCTTTGTATACGTGGTGTCGGGAGATGCATACGCAAGCAACCCTTTGACGGAAGAAAGGCAATTAAATAACACACCGCGTGTACCTAATTATTCTTTCTCCCAACAGGAAGACTACTGTTTCGGTTAACAGTATTTACTTACCCAACAGCCATCCTCCAGTAAAGGCTTCATTCTTAAATCCTCTGTAAACAGAGATGGTTGCCTATATATATATAAACCCATAGCTTATTTCAATGTATACACAGATGACCAAGGTGTTTCTTTCATGTTTCTTTCTCCCTATTACAATGTCCTTTCCTCTAAGGAAGTATTAGTTGTTAAATGTCTATGGCACCATAGCACTTAGAAACCCTTTCTTGTGTAGATGACCTACTTTGAGTTTTCTGCTTTCCTGCTGCGTGAAGGTAAATTTAATATATGTCAATGTCCTCGATAACTGTGCACTGTCCACTGATGTCCACAGGACCGCACACAACGTCAGCGTGACTGCCCACCAGCATTCTGCAAGGCGAGGGCTCTTGGTAGCCACAGTCGGAAGGTTTCCAGGTATGATCACCACATGTATTCGTTCTGCAAGCATGCAAAACATTTTTTTGGCCCTCCGATAAGAGCCATAGAAGCCAAAGTGAGCTTTTCTAGCATTTCATCCACAAAAATCACAGAGAACTTTCAATACATTTCTGCATGAAGTAGAAAGGTACCAAAATGGAGTTGCTTTAACGCGGCATGATTGTGCCCCGGTGCACAAAGCAAGGTCCATAAAGACATGGTTGGATGAGTTTGGTGTGGAAGAACTTTACTCGGACTGCACAGAGCCCTGACCTCAACCCCATCAAACGCCTTTGGGATGAACTGGAACGGAGTTTGCAAGCCAAGCCTTCTCATCCAACATCGGTGCCTGACCTCACAAATGCTCTATTGGATAAAAGGGGAAAAATGACTACAGAAACACTCCAAAATCTTGTGGAAAGGCTTCCTAGAACAATGGAAGCTGTTATTGCTGCAGAGGGGGGACCAACTACATATTATTGTCTATTTATTTAGAATGTTGGTTTAATGGTCGGGTGCCCCTATATATTAAACCATTACTACTGTATACTACCTGTACAAATTTCAGCCAGGTTAACCATGCTATGCCAACAACATGTATAATACTGTTCTAAATTGCTAACACTCTAAAATGTTTCCGTTAAAGACCAAACAATTAAGTGTAGGAATAGTATTGTAATTCGGAGAGCAGCATCATTTTGACTATTAACATTATTTTTGGCACAGCTTCCGTGAAAAATAGTGTTATCTTGTACCTGAGCTGCTAAGGATAGAAGCAGGAAACTGTTTACTCTGTATTCTCTGTCCGTATAATTAAGCTTTGTCACAGTGGGAGCTGACAGATCTGTCTTTAATGATGTTGTTGTCAAAGTTTTTAAAGAAGTGTGTGCTAAGAATTAAAACTATTAAATGAAACGAAGCCAAAATTTTCCGCCGAACCACTTAGTCTGATACCGGTGTCTTCACTAAAAGTATCCAGAACTTTAGAGGAACATATTTAGCAGAAATTGTAATCTACGGCAGGATGACACCAATGATCAGTAAGAGGAAATTGTGACTTCGGGAAATAATTAAACTGTAAAGGAAGCCATGCATTTGTTCCCTACAATGCCAGGCATTAGGCAGAAGTTAGGAAAATTGACAACTGCAGCTGACAATTACATAGGTAATTAAAAGGCATGTAATTTAAATCTACATTGGATGTTAAGTCAGCCATGCTGGGGCTCTATTTTAGTATACTCAGTTTACATAGTACAGATTTAACAGTAAGAAGAATGGTGATTAGAATGGAAATATACAGCTCCCTTCTTACCGTTAAATGGAAATTAGCCCATTCAAAGCAAATCTCCATAAACTTTTCAGAGACGGATAATAAAGAGATGCTTAAGTAAGTGGAAATAATCTTCATTGTAATAGAAAAAAAAATTGAATTAAAATGAAAAGACGAAAAAATTTAATTTTCAGCTATTGTAGAAATTAGTGCAGTGTAGTGCAGTTACCAGGGCAACCAAGAGAATGTTTCTGCTCACTGTTTGCACTAAAATATCCACTTGTGTCAAACACACACCTAAATGGAAGAACAAAACCGCTACTATGTCCATATCAATGCCACAGGACTGAGGGACAGTGTACTCCTTGGGAATTTCCAGAAAACACTGAATACTTGAAGAAGAACATAGAAACATTCTTGCCGATAGCCATACCTGGGAACTTCTGGTCTCCGACTACTGGGAGACTTCCCTTGCGGGACACGGCCAGGACTGCCCACTGATGTCAGCGGCCGGTCCTGTGACGTCAGTGGGAGTTCCCGCTGACGCCTGAGGCGTGGTTCCCGTTGACATCAGGGGGGGTTCCCGCTGATGTTGGGGGTGGTTCCACTGACGGCAGCGGAAACACCCCCTTTTAAAAGGAAAATGGGCGTGAAGCGGGGCATGTCAAGACCCTGGTCCTGCGACCCAGAGGATTCGGGTCTCGACCAGGAGAACCGGAGAAGCGTTCCCAGGTATGCCTATAGCTTATACATGTTTAAACTCATTGTAGCAACCTCTGCTACTTCTTTTGGAGGCACTTCCACTTATCTACCAACCTCTTGGTAAAGTAAAGCTTCCTTAAATCAGAAGGAAATGAATCTAGAGAATTTTACTTGTTGAAACAGCTTGGGTTGAGTTGCTCTAAGTGGATTAGTGAACACTCCGAGTTACACTATGTCAGTGGGAGTTCAGAATGGTCCCGCTGTGCCTTCGCAGTGTGTATACCACATGTACATATGAAGAATGTTACTATGTACGTACTTAGCATACGCATAATGATCTGTCTACCTAGAAAACCCCACATCTGTACATAGAACGGGAATAATCCCAAAAAGGGGAAAAGGCGGCTATTGGATTCTTCCAAAGGCAGTAATGCCAAAAAGTGGAAAAAAAAGAAAAGAAAAATAAGAAAGCAAGACCAAAACAATATCTCTTACACTTCCATGCAATTAACAGGAATTAAACACCTGGTCCAGATGGTTTACACACAAAGGTGTTTTAAGAATCTTAGCTTAAAAATGATTAGGCCGCTATTTGTAATCTTTACGGAATGAAGTCCTCCTGGCACAGTATTAATATATTTGTGGAAAGCAGATATACTGCTATTATTTAAAGAAAAGGAAACAAGATATCAGCCAGGGAATTATAGCCCTGCACACTTGACACCGATACTTTGGAAGCAATGTGAAGTGTTACTGAATAACAACAATCACACAAATATATTTTGGACAAGATTATTAGGGCAGTCAGCACAGTTTATGAGAAAAAGGTCGTATCGAACGAACCAACGTGTTTTCTATGGGAAAATATGCAGGGGTTCCCGCTAAGGAAATGAAAAATATCTTGTCAAAGAACACCGAACAAGACACTACTTTCTACAGAAAAAAGATACGGGGAGACATCTGCAAACTTTCAATTTTTAATAATTTCTTAATTAACAGGATGATTTCATACATTTTTTTGTAAAACCTTTTCATATTGACACTTGAAAAATATGGATACACCAATATTAATATATAGAAACTTTGGAACAGCTTCCCATGGGACAGGGATATGGCCACCCCGAATCTAAGACGAGATCGGGACCTGAAACCGGATTCTTATTCTATGTTTCTCTATGCTTATTAAAATATATCATTTTGAATCTGAAGGGAGGCTTGTGTATTTGCTTACATTAAAAAAAAGAGCAGCAAACCCAAAAACATGCTCTTTGCTATAAATAAGGATACTATGATTTCCTGTGCTATATTTACCCGTACTCAGCTTCCTTCCTACAAAGTCAGCAAAAATTATTTTTGGCCATTTCCCTTTCTTTTTCCTGGGAGTTTAGTGTTATTGTAAATAACTGTCGTAAAGCATGTTTACCTTGTAGAGAAAAAAAATATATATATATACTGTATAATATATTATACTATATATATTATATATATATATAATATATATATTAGATATAAATATATATATATATATATATTATATATAATATAGTACTAATAGTGTATATATATATAAATATAATAATATATATATATATAATATAATGGAAAAAATATATATAATATATAAATATAAAAATGTCATGCTAAAATGTATAAATGAGTGCTATCAATCCAGTACCCTAAAGTATCTTATGTCTTATGTCCTCCTCTCTGTATCCTCCATTTGTGAGCCTTCTGTTTAAACATACAAGAGTCCTAGTAACTGATCAACACAAGCCACCCGCAATTAATTTATTCACAGCTTTACGGTAAGGGATAAGTATCCCTAAACGACCAAAAGGAAATGTGACCATCTTAGCTCTTGTGAATCAGAACATTCATTAGTAGCCAGTCATTTAAAAAATAAAATCTTAAAAAAATCAGACATAAATTGCCAACCTTTTGGCAAGATGGAAACCTTCTTAAATAGAAACTAGCTGTTAACAGAAATAAAAAAAAATCCAAGTCATACTAAATAACAGCAACCTTAATTAAAAAGTGATTAAATAGTCTGCAAAGGATAGACAAAGTCAACAATTCCAGCTTAGACATAATGAGAGAGAAAGAAAAAGAGGTAATGAAAAGCTAAGTCAGTGTAGCTTCTAAATGTGCGGTGCTTGTAGTTTTCCAAAAAATATACAATAAACATATTGTGAAAAAAGAAATAAAAGGATTGACCTTGCAATATACTATACACATATCAGGCGTGTTAAGGCATAACTTGTTAATATCGCTTAACATATATGTCAACTGCAGGCAACTTAAAAGATAATGTATGGAAAGGCATTTTGAACCAATCCACTGCATACTGTTCTGACATTTAAGAACTGGATGAGAAATACTAAATACAACCTAGTGGCCTATCTGTTAAAATATCTTATGGGTTATTTGGCCATTTTTTCCCAATGACACATATACGTTCAGTTCAGTTTAATTAACTGATTCACTTTTGTGAGCATATACATCCCATATCCCATATACATCTCACATCCCATATACATCTCACATTGCATATACATCCCATATACATCTCACATTGCATATACATTTCATATCTCATATACATCTCACATCCCATATACATCTCACATTGCATATACATTTCATATCCCATATACATCTCACATTGTATATACATCCCATATACATCTCACATTGCATATACATCTCATATCTCATATACATTTCATATACATATATATAAGGTGCTGGAGAAAAATAGCTGATATAGCAACCCTAATGGATACGGGCATATGTTTTTGTGTTTCATGCGGGGCTAACATGGAACTCTCAGCAAACGGCTTACCATTTTGCCAATAGGGAAATGGCTTAATAAAGGGCAGACATGCAGACTTCGGTCAAAAGAAGGACTCGTTAGACTGTGTTCTCTTCACTGACCCCTCTCTGAATGCTAAGACTTTCTAAGTATACTATGTAAAGCATTCTGCCCCAATTGGCAAGGTTATTGTGTGAATATTGCCCTATCTGTCCATGTTAATCCAGTGGAACAACAGACTATCCTGCTGAACAGGGAACGGGGAAACGCGCCACATAGATGCTAAGTTTATCCTCTTTCCGTGTACTTACACGTTAGCCTGGACTGTGTGCCAAAGGGTTAAATGGACTACATCCAATAGCCAACTTCTAGAGGAGAATCCCACCATGCAGAGGTGAAACAATGGAGGAAATACATAGTGTGTTTTACTGGACTCCACAAAATATATTATTGTGCCTTTAATATATTATGCAGATGCTCAAGTGCCAATAATAAATCACAATTATCGCTTCTTTAGCAATCAAATGTAAGATCAGCCTATGATGAGTGCAGCGAAGAGGGTGCATGATATATTAAGGAGCAGGGCAATGCATAGTAAACAGGTTCTGGAGGAATTCAAATTGATTCATAACGGCCTATGCAGTAATCTACTTTTCATTACATTAAACGGGAAGGGAAGATGCTGATGATTTATCTTTTTATGTTATTACATTCCCCATTACATCAAACGAATATTTCACGTGGACCTGCAGAGGTCAATGAACCTTAATAATAGGGCAAAAGTTTTCTCTAGAAAGTTAGGTTTTTTTACCTTCTCAGAATGATATTATTTTGTTATGCATTCATTTTAAACGAGTGCCAAGCCATTAAAGCGGAACGTTACTCCTGTACAATAAGGAAATGTAATGGCCTATTAAACTGACGCACCTGTTATCTCGTTTCCAGATCTGACATATAATACCGCTACGCTTTACCCGTGTCATTCATTATTTTGCTTTACCCGTGTCATTCATTATTTTGCTTTACCCGTGTCATTCATTATTTGGGGTGGAAGCTCCATTACAATACAGTGGCTTTTACATTTACTCATGTGGTTGACAATGTGCTATTATATTTCCTTCATGTAATTGATTTGATACGGTTTATTCTTATGCACAAGTGTACAAGTATCGCTTTTAAATGGAATAGATATATACACAGATTGCACGCTGTATAAGTATCTGTTTACTGTATGATTAACCCCTTAAGGACAATGGGTTGTCCTTAAACCCATTAAAAACAATGCATTGTGAGCCCGTACATGTACAGGCTTTGTCATGAAGGGGTTAATCCCGGGTCTGCTTACAGTCTGAAGATCATGAGCCGAGCCGAAATATCAAAATACTTTCACGTTATAAAACCAAATTAAATAACCAAATGAATTGTTATTTTACTTTCTGATGGTAGTTTTGCTTTCAAGGCCCCTAGCAAATGGAGAGGCACTAAAGCCCCCATTTTACTATTCATTGTGAAGGCTCAACACCCTATTCATAAACAGGACTCTGCATAGGACACGTGGCCATGCTTTTAGACTGGAAGGAAGGAGGAAAGGGGTTTTTACAGTAAGGACAATAAGGATGTGGAATTCTCTGCCTGCAGAGGTAGTTTTATCGGAGTCTGTACAGACGTTTAAACTGCAACTGGATGGATACTTGGAAAAACATAATATTCGGGGGTATCATCTTTAATTATGGGGAAACAGCTTCCTGATCCAAGGAGAAATCTGACTGCCGTTCTGGGCTCAAGAATGATTTTCCCCCTAGTTTGTTGCAAATTGTAAAGAGTTACAAATTGGATGTTTTTGCCTTCTTTTGGATCAACAGCAATTAGCAGATGTGGGAAAGGTTGAACTTGATGGACGCATGTCTTTTTTCAGCCTATGCAACTATGTAAAAATGGCAAGCTTCTCTTGCATGAAGAGCTGTGTTGGCCCTGTATAATGCATCTTTTAATCTGGGAGGAGGCTGAATCTCACTGATTTAACTATGCATTATACAGGGCCAGTGTAGCTATTCCTGCAGCAGAAGCTCCATGGGGTTAGCTCTTCATAATGTATATAGCCCCTTTAGTGAATAGACCCCCAAGATCAGCTCACTCAGTAATCCATGAAAGTCTGTTGTGTGGAATAGATGAAAATAGATGGCGCCTTTAACCAAGCTTATTAAATATATCCCAAGCAGGGTTGCAATAAATTAAATACATATATATATGTTCGCTAAAGCAAGAGTTGGCGGCTCAGCCTCCTACATTCACTATGCATTGTTAAGGGTCATCTCCAAATTTCTCCCCAAGAAGGACTGTGCTGTCCCTGTACAATGCATAGGTCAAACAAGACGTTGGCCTAATGTAAAGTGAAGTCAATGAGACGAAAATCCAAATTTCCAACGAATTTCCTCTTTAATCTTCAATGAATAAACCCCATCATTTCCACAAGCATGCCTCTTTTTAAGAAGCCATATAACATTAATCAACATATCAATGTATAAACGATAATGAATCAGTGCATTTAGGGGTAAATTGATTTCTTGCTCCGAAACAAACTAATTAATTTGTTCTGCGCATGTCCACGAATCGCAGCGCATGCTGGGAGTTTTTTTTTTCTGTTCGCGCAGGAATTGTGGGACATTGCGACGTTTGGTTCGATAACGAGCGCATGCGCCGTGTGATAGCCGAGCGGCATTGTGGGTCATTTACCCACTGGTGCAGGGTCGGGTTTGCCGCCATCTTGTCGCCGTCTGTTGGTTTTGCGGTGTAACCCGTAGGTGAGATTTCCACGTTGTGGAGAATCGTTGCGCGTAAATCACAGACGTCGTAGTGTTCGCCCAGACTGTGTAATCATGGGTCGGTCGCGGAGTCGCAGTTCTTCTCGCTCTAAGCACGTCAAGAGCGGCAAGCACAACAAGAAACGGAGCCGCTCCCGGGAGAAGGAACGCGTGAGGAAACGCTCTAAATCCAGAGAGAGCAAGAGGAATCGGCGCCGGGAATCCCGCTCACGGTCCCGTTCTAACACAGCTTCCAGGAGGGAGCGGGAGAGGCCGGCTTCGCCGCCGGACCGCATTGATATCTTTGGGCGCAACTTAAGCAAAAGAAGCAGCCTTGACGAGAAGCAGAAGAGGGAGGATGAGGAGAAAAAGCTGGAGTACGAGAGGCAGCGGCGGATGTGAGTGCCGGGGATGGGGACCGCATTAGGCATTTAGTGTGGGGTGGATGCCGGTGCAGCAGGCGGGCGAGTAGGCCCTCGCCATATTGACAAAGCCCCAGGGCCCACATACGTTGGATACAGTAGGAGTACTGTTCCACTGGGTAACCCGTGTTTATGCAGTCCTTAGATGAGGCTGAATGTTGCCCCTTTCCCAGGGCCTCTCCCATTCACATTTTGCACGCAATTCTGGTTATGACTTATGGGGAGCTGCGTGCCGTTTAATGCATACAATATATACGTGGTCCCTTTAAATGTTTGTGGCATCTCCCTTGCAAATGCATGGGGTGATTCTGCAGAATCGCGCTGTGTGCTTTTGCTACCTGCCACCACCGACAACTTTGTTTCCCCCCCTATGTTCAGACCAACGCATCTCCATGCCGGTGATATACTTACCGCCAGTCGACCCCGGCCGACATCAACAGCCAGTCTGTGCCAAGGACCGTTGGACCACGGAATATTAAAGTCCTCGCAGCACCCTTCTATATCGGGGCTGTCAGGGTCAGTAAACTACCCCCTTTAAGGAGTAGGCCATTTGTTTTGTGCTTAGCACACTACTACACTCATGTACACTATCAAACATCTTTATTATATATATATATATGTATGTAATCCTGTCCTCGTACAGTCTGAATCCTTCTATACCTGCAAAGGTGACTATGGCTAGCATGTGGGAATCTTGGACTCTGAGTTGAGACATGCGCCAGACATTGTTTGTCTCTGCGCTCAGGTGTATAGCTCCTAGTAACACATTGATGGGAGGTGTAGGCACCCTGTTTCACTTATCTGACAGGTAGCAGCACTGGGCTTTACCTTGGTTATATGCACTAGAGTTTTCCCTGTTTTCTTTTGTGGAG
This sequence comes from Spea multiplicata, assembly GCA_009364415.1. NCBI lineage: Eukaryota > Metazoa > Chordata > Amphibia > Anura > Pelobatidae > Spea > Spea multiplicata. The sequence continues at coordinate 13,004 of VKOC01001824.1, forward strand.
TCAAATTCAGATTCTCCATATCGCTATATAGGTGGTTTGGCACATAGTAACAATCATTTGGCTTGGGGAAACAAGGACAAATGTTTCACCATCTGGATCGAGTTGACAGTAATATCTTTAATTAGAAAATAGTATATTAACATATTGAGCCTATTTTAGCCAGCTTTATTCCCACAAGTAGTCGGGGTTTTTTTTCTGTTCTTTAAGATGACCTGGAAAGCAGGCACATTTTGTTGGTCTGTAAAACACATCACCTTTGGAGTAGCTGTTGGGTGTGTGGAATGACCGGACAGGATACACTGTTGCATTGAGAAAATAAGCCGCAGCGGATGTTACATATTTTGAAACATGTAAATTGCCTGAAAGAGCGCACTGAGCTTGGTTGAGTTGCACACAGATACATTTTCTAACCAGGATTTATTTTCAAACTTTTCCTACAGCCGTCAACAAGAAATTGAAGAAAAGCTCATCGAGGAGGAGACTGCGCGGCGCGTGGAAGAATTGGTCGCCAAACGCGTAGAAGAAGAATTGGAAAAGCGGAAAGATGAAATTGAGCGAGAGGTTCTCCGTCGAGTGGAAGAGGCTAAGCGCATAATGGAAAAGCAGTTGCTCGAAGAACTCGAGCGACAGAGGCAGGCTGAGCTAGCTGCCCAAAAAGCCAGAGAGGTAACGCTCGGTCGTTTGGAAAGTAGCGACAGTCCATGGCAAAACTTTCTCAATTTTTTTGCTTTTGCTCTTTTTGTTATATATATATATAGTCAGTATTCTCATTTAATTTGCTGTAATCGATGCATTTGTAACTTTGAGAGCCTTGAATTTGAGATTGGATTTTAAAAAAAAAAAGTGCAATGTTCTTGTTCCCTCTGGTAATCGGGGGACTGCAGCCTATTGCCTGGCAGTGGGTTCCACTCCCCTCTCATACTGATGAGGTTCATTGTAACTGTTTCATATGCGCTTGAAACTTTTGCCATGGCTGTAGTATTTGTGCTCCTGAACCACAAAATCTCTTGTTAAACACTGTAGCTATTGATGACTTATTGTCATGCCATTTGAAAAAGTGAAACTGTTGATCTGCGAGCTACAGAATCCGAAAGATGTTGATTTTGTTGAGAAATTTAAGATATTTTTTCCTTTATAACAGAATATTTTCCTATTTCCTTTTTTTTCTCTTTAAGCACTAATGCACTTGTGCTTAGTATTCTTTTAATAACGCTTTTCCCTGTTTATCCAGACTATCATTAACAAGTTTGAGTACTTAGTCATAACATCCTTCTCTCCTCTAGACACCTTTGAAGAGATCCAGTGGCCCCAATCCAAATAAAATATATTGCTTTTCAGCAGGTGGAGCAAAAGCAGAAATAATTGAGGCATTAATTGATTACAGGGAGCTAATCTCTGTACTGGTCACTCCAAGATTGACACACAGTAATTTTCCTTTTCAGTGATAATTTATTAAATGTTTTCATAGCTGTTTAAGTGCAGTTAATGCACGTTTTTCTATTTTTTTTTTACCTCCTTTCTGTCTGCTTATTTAAGTTTACAACATATACCTAAAAATATTATTTATACATATATGCCTACACGTTAAATCACTAACAGATGTGGAGGGTATTACACAGTTTGTTTTTCTACACTTCTCTACACTCTAGTTGGTTCTGTCCTTATTTGCAGCTACTATCTTCCGTGGCAAAACGTAGGCTAAACTTCTCTCCAGTTTTCTTTTAATGCTCACACCTACATCCAGCGACATTAATTTTCCTTTAAAGTAAACCTGTCACGCAGTTGGGGGTAGAGGTGGTGTAGCGAGAATAGCAGTTGTAAGAGGCAGCTTGATATCCTGGCAAGCATGAAGTAATGGACATGGATCCCGACTGGTACAATAATGCATAGAATGGCTTCCTACCTTCTAGCATCTTTCAGCCCTAGTAGGTAGGATAGCTAGGGTTTTCACAACGAAAACATAGATGTGTGCTTCATGCTAGATGGTCTCTTATTTATAATCGGTGAGGCATTAGAGGTAATGCTATCCTGAATGTGAAAGAAGGCCAAAGACCAGACACGATTTGGTGGTTTTACAACATGAAAAGGATAGGCAGACTAGGTGGCCTAGATGGCTTTTACTTGCCATCAAGTATGCCATATGCTCCCATGATAACTTCCACTGATGTCTCTCCTCGCACATATTCTACAGTGTGAGAGGACTTGTGAAATAGGGTGGTATTACACTACACAATTTGATTTGCTATAGTTGTGGATACTAATGAAATAGTTTGGGTGACAGGTTGACTTTTCCGCAAATCAGTTTTGTTTATCCTGTTTTATTCAAGCAGCAAACATGATTCACACAGATATTAGGTTACTTGTAAAAGCAAAGTGCCACCTTTAAGGTTACGCATCTGCAGGAGCCTCTCATCATTACTTCATTTCACTTTCGGACCGGAATTCGGACTTCACAGATTCCTCTATCTGTAAAAACTCAATGTGGAATTAAAGGTGCATTCCTTTCTATCATGCGTTCCTCTAAACGGACTGGATTGCGCATTCAAATCCAGCATTTTATATTTTTGAAATACGAGAGGCAGGTGTATGGCTATCTGCCGCCAACAAATTTAAGTATGCGGTATAACAGAGCCTTTAGACTCTTCAGATGTCTTTTTGCCAAATAATGGATTGCACCTTTAAAAATAAAGAAAGGAGTGGTTTCCCCTAGAGTATCAATATGGCTTGATAGTTTTGCTTCTTATTAACAATAAATGTATTTGTTGTGCATTGTTTGCCGTAGGAATGATGAATTACATATTTTTGTTCCCTCTTACAATAAACATCTGCATTCCTCAGCTCAGCCTTCCTTGTATGTATCTTATAATTGGTTGAGCTGCTGATGGCAGGTGTTGCCAAGCTAACAGTACAAATCATTTTAAAGAGGAAGCTGGCGCGTATGGCAGCTGAGGAGCACACTCTGCAGGACACTGGACAAGACAGTAAATATTCAACTTTTAATGCTGATTAAAGGAGTATAGGTAAAGAATACGTAGGTATACGTTATTGGTGAGACAAACTATCCCCTTTATTTTGGTTTTTTTTTCACATTTTTTTATTTTTTTTTTTATTTTATTTCATAAATGCCTCCCAGTTTTGTAGCTGTCCTTGTTGATATGTGTGACTACGTTAAAAATGTTTGACTAGGGCCGGCTAAGGTGGGTTTAAGTGATTGCTGGATTGGGGGGGCTGAGTGTTAGTGCTAGATGATGTATGTAGTTGAATGCACAATTTTGATGTTTTTTTTATTTGTATTGGAGAAGCAAATGGCGGCTCTTGTGCTGCCCTGTAAGTCCCCAAAGCAGTTGAGGCAGATTAGAGGAAGAAAAACCATTAAGTGCTTCCTGTTTCTAACATTTTCCTGTATCCTCCATTTAGGAAGAAGAACGTGCTAAACGCGAGGAGCTAGAGCGAATACTTGAAGAAAATAACCGTAAAATAGCTGAAGCCCAGGCTAAATTGGTAAGTTTTTTTTTTTTGTTTTTTTTTATACAGGAGTTCACCTTTCATTTGACAACGCTTTACAACATGTTCCTTTATCGACATCATTTAGATGCTCGTTTCAATGAGATCTCAATATGTGATAAAACCATGTAACAGTTTACAAAATTAAGTAAGCAACATATGTCACGCAAACCCACCTGGATCTTTCCGGTCATTTTTCAGATTCTGTTTTGGCAGTAAGGTAATATTCACGTGAAAGGAAACGGAGTGGATAATGCTAGCCCTGCCACCCTGAAACATATAGTCTAGTTTCAATAAAATATGAGCCGAACAACTGCACTGGCTGCCAATCAGTTCTATGTAGCTTTATTGATGGTTAATTATGCCCAAAGCCTTGATGGGAACAGCTTCCCCTTTTAAGTTCTGTCTCCCCTTTTATTATGTACTTGTTGGTTCAGACAGCCTTTATAAGGGTGTAGTGAGTGATTCCATAGCAGTAAAATGACTGTGAAAATTAGTGAGGTGCAACTAAACTATTACTTTACTTTTTTTTTTTCATAGTACCTATATATGACAGTGTCATCTTTTCTTGCAGGCTGAGGAGCAATTGAAAATTGTTGAAGAGCAGAGAAAGATTCACGAGGAAAGGATGAAATTAGAACAAGAGAGACAGCGTCAGCAAAAAGAAGAGCAAAAAATTATATTGGGAAAGGGGAAGACCAGACCAAAACTATCGTTCACATTAAAAAGCCCAGATTAACAGCAACCTCTTGAACATCTCTCAACCAAATCAAGACTTTGTATGATAGCTTCATGTTGAAGTGTCTTTTTTTTTTTTTTTTTTTTTTGAAGTCTGAAATGTCTGTCGTAAAAGGGGCTGTGCTCTGAATCCCTTCTTTTTTTTTAGTATATCATTTGTTGGATGAAATTTAAATCCTTATCAGATCATTAATTTGTATTTTACAGATTGTTTCATTAACTGTATAGAAATCTTAGTGGACTGGGTTTCCATGATCCTTTGTAAGATTTGATAAGGTTTTAACTGACACCCTCCCCCCCATACACACGCACACACAAACATTTGCCGTTATATCTGAACTTCTGCAGTACGTTAGGTTGGGGTTTGCATCCTTAAAGTGCCCACAGTATTGCTGGAGCTTTGTAGTATAGTGAAAAAATGTAATGTCCCCATGATGCTGTTCCACTTGCACTTGATGATCCAGGTACAGGTAAGGATACAGGCGGTAAAGGAACTTCTGGGAGGTCTCTCTACTGCAGTATTTTCAGTCCAGAAATGGTTTTAATTAAATTAATGCAACCCAACCAGCATTCCCCTTCTATGTAATGACTTCAAATCCCTGAATAAAGTCTTAAATGCTTCACGTATGTTGTGAATGTTTTAAGGGTATTTCTCATCGGAATGAAAACATTCTTTTTTTTATCCAGCTTTTTTCCCAGGCAAAATCCGAGGTGCTTGTGTATTTATCTATTTTCTGTGCTCTCCTGTGAATGTTAGTTTTTATGATGACTGCATCGCATTTTCCAGCTGCAGTATAGTGTTTAAACAGCTGGCTGGCATAACTGCCTGAGATAAACGCGTGAATACCTAACGCCTCCTAATTATAGCACAAAAATGCATGCAGTAGCAATCAAGTAAATTCATCATCATCTAGCATTTTGGAAGCTAACAAACCTTTCTGCAAACGAAGAGCAGGCATTGCAGGAGCAATAAAATACAGGTCCCATCAATGCTAATGTTAAACAATTATGTTTCCTTCGACTATATTGCCAAGTGTTTTTTTTTTTTGTTCATGCAGAAAAGCTTCACATTGTGTTCCTGTTTCCATTCCTGAAAGGTTTATTTTAATTGTAAATGCCCTCCAAAATCTGTAAAATAAACTTTTTTTTTAACCTATATTTTTCCAGACTTCATTGTTGGTTATTATTACTATTGGCTGTAAGGCTGTACCTTTTTCATTTCGCAAACAAAAAAAGTGGTTTATTTTAAAAAGATGTTGAACGGCTCCATTGCAATCCTACGCAGGATGAAATCCATAAACGACGTGATTTGTTCATTGGCCGCAGAAGGCCAAACTGTAATACACGTACATAAAGACAGAGACGAAAATGACTAAACGCCAGGAAAGGCTAGCTTAATATAGCATTGCTCTATTTAAGTGTAGGTTGGTGTGTCACTGAAAGTGTTGCTAAATGCTTCTTTCTATGTAAATAATTTTCTTTGCATATTTTGATTTGTGTCTATATGTATGTGTTACGCATACCTGTGCTAAATGGTTCAACATCCCCAGAAAGTAATGGTGGGTTATGTTACTAAAAATAATGAGATGCCTCCCTGCTACAGCTGCCTGTGTGTATATTTGTACTGGAAACAATAGACCATTCTTGCTGCAGGCTATCGTTGGACCACCAGCAAAAAAACAAACTCTTCCCTGCTGTAAAAACAAGTCTCTTTTGGATGTATACAAATCTTAGAGATTTCTAAGGATCTGTATATATATATATATACATACATACATACGTACATAAATACACTTGTTTTGTATGCTGTTGTCCAGCTGCTGTTGTATCATTGTGTCGAGCCTCTGCCTTTGTCTTCTAATGGTTTGTGCTGCTAGGAAAGCTGGAAGGTGCTTTTCTGTAGGAATGCATAACACAATCACTTTGTGACAAAGCAGGTGGTTAATTTTGGATGTTTTTGGTAATGCCGCTTATGGAGAGCTAACATTTGCAGTTAGATTTCTTACCTCCGTTATTGTACAGTTGTGTGCCCTGAAGAAAAAAAAGGTACCTATTAGAATTTGAGTTCTGCTGCATGAAGGGACAATTGAGCTCCCTTAAAGTTAACATTAAATTAAAAGTTTCCTATAGGTGGACCTAGGAATCTGTTAGGGGGTGGTTTCCATCTCATTTTATAAGTGGCTATTTGAAATTATATTTACACCACTGGTAGCATTGAGGTAATCTGCTCTCAGGATTTACACGTCAATTCTTCCCTTACATTCTACCACATCCCAGGGGTTTTCAAAAGGTTCCTGGGCAGACCTCCGTGTTGCCACTAGTTATCTTTTTCCCTATAGCCTTTGGGCTTGCTCCCTGGGACAGGCTTTTCTTCCAATAAGTCTGGTTTCACAAGAAAAAGCCATCTTGCCTTGTGGTCAACCTTCATGGACTTCTGGCAGCTATCTTGGTTTTGTCTCTATTGTATCTATCAGTAGCCAGTGACTTTTTGGAGGATGTATTTTATTTCATCACACAGATCAGGGGAGTCTCTCAAGTAGACCTTTGAAACTAGATGCACAATCTAGTCATTCAGCTATTGTCTTCATGCACATTTTGAGCCATTGGAAGAAGCTTTTCTAAAATGTCTTACCTGTAAAGTTGTGCTATTGGTGGTCATTATATCTACCAGAAGAGTCTTTGAGCTTCAAGCATTCCCCATTCAGGAACCTTTTCTCGGAGTTCTTGATGACAGGGTAGTCCTGTGTCTATCTCCAGAATCCTACCTAAAGTGGTTTCTGACTTCCATGCAAACCAAGAGATCAAATGGCTGGTGTTCTGCCCAAATGCTGGGAATTCACAATGAAATTGTGAATTCTTGCCCAGGAATTCCTTTTCTTTGCCTGTTTTCATGGTGGCATATTTTTTTCTACCATTTCTGTCTTTTTCATTTCACTGGGGAGGGAGGGGCCAACTCTCCTAGTGCCATCATAGGAATAGACAAGAAAAAAGAGTTCCCATAAAACCTTACACAGAAGTGCACTTTATTGTGCTGTGCTTTAAGAAGTGTATCCAATATTTTATAGGTGGAAGCCAATGGTAAATTTGTTATGTTGCAAATCATATTACTTTGACTATGAAGTTTTATGTACATTTTATACACTTTAACTTTAAATACATTTTTGAACCCTGGGCCTTCCCACTAATGTTGAAAATGTATGTGGACTGGATACACAGGTTTATCACGGGAGTTACATAGTAGTCTGTGTAACACAGGAGTGGTTGCTATGCTGCACAATGGAAGAAGCTCTCTGTTTATGAGGAAGGGAAATGAGTAATTGTTATGGGAAACATAATTTTCTGCTGTTAATAACTCTGCCCTTCTTGCAGGAGAAGCTAAGAGGGTTGGCCCTTCAAATTGTGGTTGTGACTTTGATACTCAATAAACTGTTAAACTCACTTACAAACTCCCAGTTTAGCGAGTCTAGATGTTATTTGGCAGACATTTCATCCTCTCGCTCATACTGAGCTCACTCTATTTGTGTTTCCACCAAGGGAGCAGGGTAAAGGAATGATGCACCATATACCATAATAAGCACTACATAGGGTGATTAAGGTGAGGGCTTATGAACTAGACTGCTTTAAAGAGTGATTTCAGTTTCCAACATGTAGCACCTGGTGGAAAGTGGAAACGTTGGACAAACTTGGTGATATCACTCTGCCTTATCCATGAAAAAACCCAGTGATCTTCTCTTGGAAGAAGGTCTGAGATGGCCCGCCATAATGCATGAGAAATGTGGGAGAATTTCTGTTCTGAACATCCTTGCTGATTACTTGCATCATAATTACTCCATATTAATATATCCAATTGTCCCTTTGTATTTAGTGCCACACCCTGCATTTATGGGAGTTTAATGTTTCTTGAACCGACTTAATCACACGACTGGAGAAAATGGATGCTTCCTTCAAAAAAGTCTTATACCCTACAATGCCAAGATTCAATTTAAGACGGGGGGGAAATCCAACCGTAGGACAGCCTACTGAGAAAATACAACTGGAGAAATTTGGAAAAAAAATGATAAAAGTCCTGAAATATAAATCAGCGAGCACAAAATGCATGTTTAACAGACGGCCACGTAGACAAGACGCGTATAACAAACAAGAGGGACATTCTTGCCACACCACTTACACAAACAGCATTCTTTTTTTGTGATAGCGTCCTTTTGTTGTTTTCTGATTAACTAATTCCTCAAAGATATGCAAACACTAATAACTGGTTGTGGTAGGGAACAAGATAACCTATCTGAGCAGGCTGACAAGCTATCTTATCTCCTTGAGCATGGCTAAACCAGTGACTGAGCACTGAGTAGCTTAGGGTTCCATTTCTGAAGGCCATGCCCACAATAACTTGCTTAATATAAACATTCAGTTAAGAATTTAACAGTTCAACTGGATACGCTTAACAGATGTAGCCATGTGTAAAGCAAATATCTCACTAGCATTGTTTCTTCGTAAATCAATCATTACCTAATGCCTCTGACCACCTGTGAGGAATATTGTCAATCAATGTGTATTTCAGGGGAACACTATAGTCACAGCTTACCAGGTCAACATATGATCCTCAAACTTTTATAGCCGTGCAGACCTCGGGACGTTATTTACTTACGCATGGGAACCGATTTTTAACCCCTTAAGGACAATGGGCGGTCCCGAAACCCATTGAAAACAATGCATTCTGAGCCCGTACATGTAGGGGCTTTGTCATTAGGGGTTAACATTTCTTAAATATAGCTTAAAAAAAAAGATTTAAAAAAAGGGTTTATGTAACAATGAAATCTAAGTACTGTCCACATATGGCGTTTCTTTAGTATTGTCTCAGGTTCTTTAGGTACAGTCATTCTTTTCACGCAGCATCTGTTCCACTGGGCCAGCAATACAAATGGCAAATGTGGCCAGTATTCATAGCACCATATTTAATATCCTGTGCTGTCTTGGCACAGTCCTTCATAGTGTACATGACCCCGTTGGGGATATCGGAGACCTCCCTTGTAACGGGCCCATTGAGAAGCATGCTTATCCAATAGGGTGATCGGCCCCCAGTTTTGCTGCCATTCTATGACCCGTTGGCCTAGGCCGGTATATATATATATACATATATATATGTATATTGCTAGCAAGTAACATGTATAGATAAAACAAGATATACTTACCTTGATTGTTCTTCTGCAGCACTGTGGAATAATATGTTTTGCCCTTCAAATGTACTCCAGGTTATCCTACAGATGGTTTATATGTTTCAGTTGGCTCTTAAGCAGACAAAAATATGGGCCCCATTTCTATGACTAGCAACTCCTGTGTTTCTTACTGATGATCTCCAAAATTTGATGTTATACCCCAGCGTTCCTCCTATTAAGGACGTGCGACTCCTAGGAACACAATGCAATGACGGCTGTGCCGGCTAGAATAACAGAGCTAAAACACATACAAATAGCTAATATGCAGCTGGCTAAAAGTATTATTATTATTTTTACACTATCTCAATATTTTTGAAAACATATTTTTAATCTGATACCAGTAATAAAACTATCTCCCCTTTAAATAGTCCACTTTTTGCACCTTATCCATCTCTGATCACCGCTTTTCCCTTTTCTCCCTTTGCAGACCATCGAAAAAAATGTAAACCCCCCCCCCCCTTTCGTGTTGCTTCCTCCCATCTTGGTTAAATTTCATTCATTATTTTGGAACCCTGTCCAAGCTGCTGGAAACCGATTTGTGAAATAACCATGATCAAACACACCTCTTTGAAGGCAGAATAAGATCAAGGATCATCTGATTTGATTTAGCGATGGGAGCTTAACGGATCTGTACCTGGTTAAAGTATTTCTGGCTTTTAAACGCCGTAAAGCTCATAAAAAAGAAACTCCAAGCGTGCAGAATGGAAATATATACATGTTATGCTACAATCAGTCTCGTAAAGGAGCTTTTATGACATAAATGCTACTATTGTTTCTTTTAAAGTATTTGTAGGGGGGGGGGAGTCTGACAATTTAATGTTTAATTGTTTACAATAAGCAAAGGCTGATGCTGAAACCCTGGCTATAACATCAAGGATTTCTCAAGAGGCCTCATCCCACTTTCGCCAGGATCACCAAGTCTTGGAGGTGTAGAAGGTTGAACAAATAGATTGTAATCTCCCAATCCCTGGACCGGTATGTTTTAATGAGTGTTGATGTCATTTTAAATTGTCTTTGTTAAATATTTTCACTGCCCTGCATTGTAATAGCGCTACATAGTCTGCTGGCGCTATATAAATAAACGCGATGTAATGTAAAATATGAATGTCATTGTTGAGGGCTCTGATGAAGCCCTGCTGTGGTCCTACTAAAATGCCCTTCCTCATGCTGCCCAAGCTATCTGCTCCACTGTCTGGTTCTTCCTTGATTCCTGACTCAACCTGCCGGCTCATTACATGCTATTTGCACACTTGTAACACGCAGTATTATCCAATGTTTACCAAAGGGAACAGGGAAGTGAAAAAAGACCCATGAATCACTTGTCATCGTATAAAAGGACAACAATTGTTACACAATTAGTACATGTGTTAAGTTAAATATAAACCTGTGGAAACCTCAACAGGATGGCCCTTAATTAGGAAAACCAAAATATTTTCTTAAGGCTCTGGTCTGATTGACTCATTGTGGGAGAAACTCAAGATATATGTAATAAGGAATTCTTTCTTAATTATTGTTATAGAAACTATGATCCCTCTATACCTAATGTATTGGTTTGTCTTAGTTCTAGTTTTGTCATACCCATTCAATGAATGTACCGTAAGAAGCTCTGTGTAAATTCTTACAAGAAATTATTATTATTATTATTATTATTATTATTATTACATATTGTGTTATGATGGAAAAAAAATCTGGTAATAGAATACCAATGACCCATAGATTGCAGTACAAAATGTGATTAATATTATGAATTTTTGGGTATGGTCTTCAAAAGCAGATAGGCATCTCTAGATGTTGTAGACTACCTTCTCAGTGACCTACAGTGGACTAGGTGTCACTGCTGATGTGAGATGTTGTCCATTGACAATGAAGACCAGAACTTATCTATCAGCTTGGACAATCTGACTTTAATAAAAAAAAAAAAATCTTTAGGGCAGTCTAATAGGAACTTGCTTTTAAAGGGAGCAGATGTGGGAGCTATAAGAATGTGTCCATTCTCCACCAACCTTCTGAACTTTCCATGGCATTTCATGTCCATTCAACCACAAAGCCTGAAACCTCGAATTCTATGGCTGCAGTGTGATAGTTTTATCCTGACAAGTCATTACTGGACTCAGTTTCAAGTTCTCCTGCTTAACCATTGAACGAGTGATGGAAATGCAGTCCCAGGCACGCATCAGGGTAAATAATCATCAAAATAATAAATAATGGGGTGTCCTGAAGGACCTCCAGATCATCAGAGTATCACAGAGCCCATGACAGGACATTAGCTGTTAGTGGATTGATTCCCATTTCACCCCCTAATAGGATTTTGAACACAGAGTCTACAAAATCATAGGATTTTAACCCACTCAGGGCAGTTGGTGTTGGTAACACGATTAGGAGCCTTCAGAAGAGAAACAGTTATATGGCACAAAGTAATACAAGTGGAGCAATCACTATAGACATTTACCTGCTGATTCCCCTATTTCAATCATTTGCACCAAAATGTGACTTTTTGTACATAACCCACGATGTATTCTTTAGTACGATGTACCCGTTTATCTGAAAAGCGGCAACATATTCCGCAGTGCAGTACATTTTCTGGCACTGGGAGGGTTAAACCGCGCAGACAAAACACGATCTGCAGCAATCTAACAATCTAATGTTTAACTCTAACTATAACTATAACGATTCACCTTCTTTGGGTGGCTTAGAAAAAGTGTCTGTCTTTAAAGCTGGACTTTTCCCCCCTTTTTTGTTAGTATTATCACTTTGTTTAGGATCTTATCAGTAATTTAGGAGTCCTTTGATGTGAAATCCCTGCTTTTGTAAGTGTGTTTGCTGTGGGGATGCTTGGAAGGCTTACTCATTTTTAAATGTGTAGGGGGTTTTTTTTGTTATTATTTTGATTTTTTGTTTTGTGTTTTTTTTTTTCTTTTTTTTTTTTGCCCTGTCTGACAAGTCTTTCCGGGAAATATTTCCTGTGTAGTGTCCTGTACTAACTCTTTTATTGTGTAATTAAGTGTATTTGTGTGGGCTTGTGGTAGCCTTTTGACACCTAAAATAGATCGCATAAATCAAACAAAAGCCCATGATTTAAGGGGAGAAATCAGATCAGAGAATCCCAGATGTAATTATTTTGTATAAAACAATTAAACATAAACATAGATTGGTAGATATACAGATATTTATTTATTTATTTATTACAAATTAGGTATAGAAATTTTATATATATCATATATATATTATAATTTACTTTTTATATACTTAGACATTTTTCATAATAATTCTAAAACATTAAATATCTATTAACTACATATATATATATATATATTGTGATTTTTTAATGTTTTTTTTATTTATTTAAAAAAAAAAATCTAATCCAGATGCCAAAAAAAAGACTCGTTCAATCGAATTTTTCCTTGAATTGAATTCTAATTCGATTTAAAAAAAAAAAAAAAAAAAATAACGCTGTAAATACAAATGTTGGTTCTTTTGATCGCCCGGGCTTTCATTTTTGCACGTAAGTAATAAACACTGTGGCAGACAGTGGCATTCCCACTTCGCGATGTAATTTAATAACCAATTAACCATGCAGACTGAATGCATTTAGATGTCATGACTCGGAGACGAAGCAGGAAACGCCACAACTAAATGGAGAGAAAGTGACACATTTTACACCGAATGACCCGACAGACAACTTATTAGTTGATTATTAAATCAACAAAGCAAAAGCAATGTTAGCATATGAATCAGAAGCTCGCCAGCCACGTCTGCACGCAGATCATACCCCCGAACCTTCTTAACCCTGTCCGGCAGGATACAACGAAATCATTAGAATATTACATTCAATCCGAAAATAATAATAATAATAATAATAATAATAATAATAGGTACAGACTACCGGCTATATCCATATGTGATCAGGGTGTAAACATACACAAACATAAGAACAAATGCATTCATTTACATACAACTTCAATTAGTTTAGACTCTAATTCCTCAGTTAATATATATATATAAAATATATATCTATATATCTATATATCTATATATCTATATATCTATATCTCTATATAGATCTATATAGATATATATATATCTATATAGATCTATATAGATATAGATATATAGATATATATATATACTGATTGGATATTGGGACAGAGATAATATGAGCCATTTGTTTGCTAGGATATTTTTAGCAAAAAAAAAAAATGAAGTTATATTTGGAATCAGTGTAAGGATCTCCATTTCCTTTGGTTCACTTGGAAGAAGGATGCAGCAGAGAGAGAGAGGTCACTACATACTCAGAGCCCTTTTACATCTATCACAACGTGTGTTATTTTAAACAAAAAGAAACAAGAAAAGAAAGCAGGAACTGCATGGGATTAAATGTGGATGTGTGGCATGAACGATTTTAATGTATGGAGCCTGCTCCTATCCATATGCATGCCTCGGAACATATATACAAGAACACTGGTTTTAAACTGATATTTTTATTTATTTTTTTAATACACATAATTTTCTTGATTTGGGTCCCTTGAAAGGTAAGACCCAGCAGACACACACACACACACACATACACACACACACATACACACACACACATACACACACACACATACATACACACTCTCACTCCTATTCACTCCCAGCCAGAAACACACACATGGATCTGGACACATGAGTCGCCTGTCATTACTCATACCTCTTGGTTCCAGGACTGGAGATCTGTGTTTGGATATTCGTTGTTTTTGTGTACACTAGTTGATGGATATCTGTCCAGTTAGAAAGCCTGTCTCCTACCTAATGTGATCTGATCCCATGCTAGGAGCCAGAGCCCTTTATTCTGATGAAAACCGGATCCACGACCTTTGTGAAACTGCAAATTATATTAATAGTTTGCTAGGAAAAAAGACCTTTGGAAAATGGAGTGCGAAAGACAAACTGCCTTCTTGTCTTTGATGAGGCAAAACACATTTCTCAGATAAGAAACCACATTCATGCAAAGGAACTGGAAATGTGATCAAGAAAATCCCCATGTCTTCCAGGTTATGAGAAAAAATATACTATTTAAAATCTTTTTTTTTCCAGACTTCTCTCTGATTTAAGAGGTGGGACAGCATTCAATCCCTACTTGGCAATTATGATGGATTGCTATATAATCCTAGACCATTGAAAAAAGCAGCCTCTGAAGCTCCAGATGCGGTGGAGTGCAAATCCCATCATGCTTTGACAGTCAGCCACTCTCAGCTGGTGTGCCATGCAAATCCTAGAATGCTCAGACATCCTAGTTATGGTTGTTCCCAACATTTTCCATCACCTGCACTCTAGACATTAGAGTCTAGAAATGACATTAAACTGGCTCCCTTTTTGTGTATAGCAGCACTGTTTGCTTGGCTGGCTTGATGAGAGTCTGTTTTAAAGTAATCTTTTCATCATTTTGCTTGTGTTTGGTGCCAGGGATCCAGAACATTTACAAAACACTTTATCTTCATCACCCATCACTCAAAATTAATACATCAAAAGGGAAGGGGGGGAAGAGGGTGCCACATTGTACCTGCACAGTGACCTGAATCATTCATTCATTCTCAAGCCATTGTGACCATTGGATTAGTTAACATATAAAGGGCATTGTCCAGCCAAAGGCCCCCTAATGCTCTTGTTTTCACCCATTCTCTTTTCACAGTGTTTACTCCTATATGGATACCGTTATAAGAACAGGACAATGGAAGGCAGCATTTGGCAAAACAAACCAATGATGGGTTTAACTCTCATCATGCTCAGCTACAGACAGCCACATACATTGATGCCAATCAATGATCACATGAAACAATTTTCTTGTCTTAAAGGAAACTGCGATTGGGTTGAGCTTCTTTAATAGCAAAATTGGGTGGTAATATAGAATTTCTATAATTCTATATTTAATTAACTTTTTACAAGGGTTTAAGCGGTGGGTTTTAGGACCCAGCGGACTGCTGGTAAAACTGGGTTGTAAAAGGTGGCCGCTAGTGGGCGCTGTGACTCCGTGTAAACGTACAGCAGCAGGCGCTGGGTTACACTAGACGTGCAGCTGCAGACTGGAGCTTTAGCAAACCTCCCCCATCTCTGTTTTAGCCTGGGAAAGAAATACTGCCCATGAATTCTACAGGGCTTCTGAGACGTGCACTGAAACCTACGATGAGTCCATAGGATCCCAAAGATCACCTATTTATTAGGACAGGAACCATATAATAATTAATAGTAATTAATTAGCCATCATGCACAGGCTGTAAATAAATATATGTTCAATATGGTTTGTTCCCATCTGCCTCTGATCATGGCTCCTGGCCACAAAGTGTTAATTGGTAATAGGTGGTGCGAAATATTACTATGCTTGTTATCTCCCCCCCCCCAACCCTCCACTAAGACACCTCTTAAGAAAGTGAGATTACTTCCCAGACTTGGTGCAAAGCACTTGAGGGGACCAGCTATGGATCTGCGCTACTTTTTGTTTTATCACATATTTGCTTGTCGCAAAAACTGACACTGCTATGTGTGACATTGTGCAGACCCTTGTTGCGCTGCAGTATGTAAATCAAACAGGCCCCAAAGGATGTGTTAGGGGGAGGCACAGGGGAGACAGGCGGCGGCGGCGGTGGTGGTAGTATGTGTGTGTGTGTGTGTGTGGGGTGTTTGGTAGTACACCCCCTCCTCCGCTTCTAAATTATAAATATATACAAAAAGCTATGGGTTATCTGTGCTGCAATACTACACACGTATTTATATAGCGCCAGCATATTGCGTAGCGCCGTTACAATAGGGGACTGTGAAAATACTTAACAAAGACGATTTCAAAATACGATAACATAAACACGCGTTAAGACATACTGGTACGGAAGCAGAAGAGGGACGTGCTCTTCTAAACTTACAATCTATTGATAAGATAACTTTCAGATCTACAAAAATATTGAGTACAGAATATTATTATAAGGGCCGTGTACTAGATCGTAAGCTCCTTTGAGCAGTTTACTGTCTGTTACGTCCTGTTTACCTATTGTACAGCCCTACAGAACGTGATGGTGCTATATAAATCAATAAATAATAATTATACTTTTCCATGTGATGCTTTTTCTTATTGTTCCTGTATTTTTTGCCCAAAATATTAGCAAAAACTCTAGATAAAGAATAAGAAACAGTGTTGGCAATTTGTTCCGTGCAGTCTTCCGATCCCTTTATGCCCTAATTCTGGTTTATATTGGATTCTCTAACCCAAGACGGAGGTTAAAGATACGAGGATCGGGGCTTCAAATACTAGTTCTCTATTAGAACAGATACAGCGAAAAAATAAAAAAGGCAAAAGCAAAAAAAAAAGCAATAAGCTCCGCTAACAAAGTGTATACATAGTTGTGGCCCCTGTTTAAACACCTGGTGCCCCCAACTGCATGCGCATACAACATCCCGACCTTTCGGAAAATAACTCATTTCCCAGAGACGCTGACCTTAAAAGCACTTATTGACAGCTTTAATATTAGTATTTAGTACGTGTTTACACAGATCGCCTGCTTTGCTTTATTTTCACGTTTGTTCCAAGCGACATAGATACAACTGTATAAAAAAAAAATAATAAAAATAAAAAAAAGAACATTTTTGTTTGATTACACTGGAAGGAAGAGGATGTGCATGTCGGGAGCCCGCAGAGCTCTTTGGAAAGTGTACATACTAAGCGGAGCGAATCCCATTACAATAACACACCTATCACAATACAGTCTTATTACGGAGCACTTTAGTACCGGGGAGGGGGCGATTTAACAATGTCAATGTATATTTTAGAGTTTCTTCCACCCGGGCCTCTCAGGCCTTCTAGAGAGGATCCTGATCTCTTTTTAAATTACCTTCACTTCCTCAGCCAAAACATATTTATCCAGCATTTCCCAGGGGTGGCTATTTTCTTACAAAAATAAAGTTTCTAGTTTAATGCGAGATATGCTGCTGGTCATTGCGGTCCCGTTGCGTGAAGAAGAGAACTAGATGGTCTCGAAAGCTTGCAATCTATCGTTCTTCAGTTAGCCAATAAAGGTATCATCCTCAGCAAATATCTTTGTCTTCTTTCTACGGCTAGCGTGGTAGAACTCTACGCTGGAGAGGTCAACAGATACCCTGGACCTTCATGGACAATAAACTCCATCAGACACATAATCTGGTTATCTGCTCTTAATCAGGCCCCTGTAGGGTCAAGGAGTCTGGCTGCCCCCTAAATCCAGATATTCAACATACACTTCTCTAGATAAAATTAACTTAATCTGCTCTGCAAATAAAAGGGGAGAAAAGGAGACACCGGTGGACGCCTGGGCATGAATTCATCAGATTTACCTAATGTAGTTAGTGTAATTGTTTTTTCTTTAAATATATATTTTTATTTTTAATATTATTGCATACCCCTACTTATAGAAATGTGAACATTTACGTAGATATATATATGCTCAGATTATATATCAGATTGTTTATATATACATATATATATTTATATTTTTAATATAATTGTTTCTTTTACTTTATATAAATGCGTACATATATATATATACATATAAATAATATATATTTAAAAAAAAAAAATAAATATATTATATAATATACTCACATATTATACTTATACTAATTATATTATCTTATATATTTTATATTTGAATTAATCTCACAAATCTGCAATCTTAAATTGTTCTTAAAGTTTCAATATATATTTTATATATATGTATATATATAAACAAAACTTTTACATTGATATCATTATACACCCCATTTGTGTGTAAATATATATAATATTGATGTAACAGTTTTGTGTATCATCGCCCTAAAAACGTAACCCTTTTTTTTTTTATCCAAAACAATGAAAACAATGAAAAAACCCAAAAGTTATTGTTTTCGTGGAGAGATTTAATGGCAATGGGTATTTTTTGGTCTTATGATAACATCCATTGAGCGGGAGTTCAGCAGAAGTTTATCTGTCTAATTCCTTTAATGTTATCAGAAGAAATCTTGTTACCCTAATCAACGCATTCGATGGAATCGGTGGCGAAGAAACAAAGCGAAGCTTGTCTGTTTAGACGGCGGAGTTGCGGGTGTCAGTGGGTCACGTAATAAATATTAATGCGGGGCATTCAGGATGCCGGCGGCTTCGCGCTGTATTGTATGGGAGGTCTATACCTGTCAGCCACAATATTCCGTCCTGGAACAGACAATCTCGGGCTGCGCGCTTGATTGACGCGGGACGCGGCCAATCACCGCGTCTCCTGCTCGTCGCAGCCAATGACAGGGGCGGGCTAAGAGAGGGGCGGGCTGGGTTTATATACACACAGCAGAGTGCTAGCCGCGGTTACTTTGGTTCAGTAGCAAGTGACTAGAAGAGCTGCTCGAGATCGGGGAGCTGCCGTGTGTGTGTTTGCTGCAAGTCACCGGCATAGAAGGGCAGGAGCACCCGTTTGGGATTTACCCCAGTGTTTCTCCCCGGAGCCTGGGATACCGATCTCTGTATATGGACTGGGATTGATTGAGCTCACGTTCTGATTTCGATCGCTGCCACTCTGGGCTGGTTCCTTCAGGATTTCTGGTGACTGTGGCTGGCTCCTTCAGGATCCCTGGTGACCGACAGTCAGATAGAGCAATAAGGGAACGCTGCTGGATGCTGGATCCCCGTGTTTACCATCGTGCCCGATTGGGATACCTTTAGGATACAGTGGATCCAAGCAGGAGTTGGCAGCTTGGAGTTGATTCTCTTGATGCCCCTTGTGCTAGAATAAAGCAGGAGTGAAGACTCTGTCCCTCTCAGCGGTGCTGCCCGGAGATCCTTCTGAGCACCTTCACTTTTTTTTATACCAGACTCTGTGTCACCTCCGCCCCAGATCGCGGAAGATTTGTCACCGTATAATTGTCATAAACGCTGCAGCTTTTTGCACGTCGTGTTTCGGGGTGTTGGATCATCGGATCGGGGAGACCCATCACCATCACCATCACCATCACCATGGCGTTCAGCAGGGACTCTCTTTGGAAGTACAGCTTGGGCTTTTGGATCCTGTTGATCAGGACTGCTATTTCCAGATCCATAGTGTTAGAACCTATATACTGGAATTCCTCCAACCCCAAGTAAGTCATTATTATTATTATTATTATTATTATTGTTGTTGATATTATTATTATAAATATTTTTTGCTACTGTTGCGTTATTGCGGACAGCTAGGGTGGGCTGTGCGTAGTTACTGTGACCTCTTGGTGCAGATGCTAGCCGACTGATCAGATGCCCGGTCCTCCTGTTGCCCCGGCCAGGGGAGCGATGTGCCTCACATACTGCATACTTTGTGCTGATTTACAGCATCATCTCTCATTTATCCTTCTCTTGTAAATATAAATGATAACCCCCACATTCCCATTAAGGGGCCTGATCCCAAACTAAAGGGCACCATAGGAAAGTGCCCTGGGAGTGGCGGGGGCTCCGGGGCAGCAGCCCGGTCGCCCATTCTCATAGGCTTCATCACGCTGTAGATTAGGTCTGTATGGAGAGCGCCCCCCCCCCCCCGACTCACAAATACAGCCCACTACCCTCTCCAGCCAGAAGGGCCTGGGTCACAATACGTAAATGATAAGGAATGATCCGCATTGCACCTAGATCTGACCGGAGGATAGAAGGGGGTATCCTGCTCAGGGTCCCTCAACACGATAAAGGGGTCAACCAACTGAGATATGTTTTCCTTGACCCACAATCTTAATGTTAATTGTGTGGGCTGCGTGTTACATATTCGGGTCTCGGCATTAGTAAGCCCCCCATCCTGGGGTTTTAGGGGCATCTGATATATGTATCCACATGAAACATAACTACACTATAGGTACCCCTAATTCTGCTTCCCAATACACATTAAACTATTGGTTCACTTCAATTCCCTACTCCAAGCTAGCTGAGGCCATCCATCAACTCAGAATTGGGACTCCACTTGGCATGTGAATGGCTCTGATGGCACCAGAATCACATAGTGGCTTCTTTCCATGGGCTCACAATGCAGGCTTGTTGTAGGCAGACTGACTGCTGGATGTGTTCTGCTGCCCCCAGTTAGACTGTATATAAAGTCCCAGGTGGAAGACACCCTTCCATTAAAGTCATGTTACTATGCAGTGGTCACCAGTTTCATTTCTACAGAACTAAGGAACACATTATTTTTTACATTCCCTATCTATAAAACATGAAATATACCTAATCGGGTGGCATAACCTTTCTATATATAGACACACATATGTGAAAATGCCTCATAGTCTCACTTCCTTGTAGAGAAGGGGGATCCCCACTAAAAAATCCACTTTTCTCTATAGTGGAGTCTCGGGGTGGAATTGATCAGATGCCCTCTGAGACCAAGGGTACTATTTGCAGACTGGTAACAAGGTCCCCATCTTCTGCTCTACATAGCACCAGTCCTTTAAAGCTTCTGCAGTTTTATTTTGGTTTTGTACACTATACCCCCCCCTCTTACAACTATTTTAGCTTCAAGCTACAGTGATCTGGACAAGGAAAACATATCAGTTTAGAATCTGTTCTTCAAAGGTTGGATTTTTTATAAACAATGTTATCCCTTCTCTTCCCTCCCCCAAGGGCAAAAGGATCAGCAGGGCATTTCATGTAGGTCCTTTGTAGTTTGGGTGCTATTCCAGTGCACTGTATAATGTATAAAAATACACAGGTTTTATATTATATAAAATGGAGTGGACTTTTCAGATGCTATGCCATCAATATTTACTCAGATATGGCATGTTTCTTCTTTTCTAGAACATTAAATCCAATAAAACTATCTAAACTCTAATATAGAAGACTAATGCTTTTTAAGATTCAAACCTCTCCTAAGGCAGGTTTCTAGATGTTGGCCAGTGTATTCCTCTACGAGGACCTGCTTTTTATCAATGTGAATCCCATGTTCCTATAATGACTTCGGTAGACTAAATGGAGAAGCTGAAAACACTGATCAGTTAAGTCCTACAGAGGTCACTCTACCAATGCACATAGTGAGATCTTACATTTAGGATTTCCAATCCTTGCTTTGTAAGCTTTCATGTCCAACTGTTCTGAGCCTCTCATCGTATTTAAAAGCTTGATTTTTTTTTTTAATACTCCTAGACAAATCTTAAGGTAACCAGGTTTTTTTTGTTACTTATTCTAGATATTCCCCATTAAAAAAAATCTTTATCATACTCCATATTTGTTGCCAACCACCTAAGTTTTGCCGAAGATATTGTCTAAAATATATATATACATTTTTATAATGTCATTTTTTGTGTTTGTATGGCTTAGTTCATCACTTTATGCTGCTTTTTATTTTTTTCCTCCGGCCCTGATAAATGTGAGATTGCTCACATATCAGTTGATAGGTGATATTTATCTTATTTCAGAGAGCACCTATTGGTGTTCTGCTCCATTTGTCAATTTTTATGCCATCTTTTAAAATACTAAAATGTAACCCTGGAGGTTTTAATGAGATTTTACGGTAGTGAGGACAGATTTGCCAATTAAAATATACCACCTAGAATTTTAATGTATTTAATATGATTTTTTTTTCTTTTGCCACTTCTCGTATAGTGGGTTTCTTGTGTGCTATTTAAAATTACTGGGAAATATAGATAATGGACAGTAACATAGATCAGTTGTGGTTATAGCAATGTATTTTCGCTCTTCCTTATAATTAAATGATTGAGTGCCTGCTCTTAGGTGCTTTTATGTTGTAGACCAGCTCTTGAAACCAATATTATGGATATGCAATATACTAGCTTCTAAACAGAGCTACTGCTGATTAGCTGTACCAGATAAAAATTACTTTCCACACAGTTTGCCAGTTGCCACTTGAAATACTCCGAAAAACATCTCTCTAATGGAAATTGATTGAACAAAAAATATCTATCCTGTATATCAGAACCTCATATTGCATATTCTTGGCCATTATGATGTGCATATGAAATCAGAAAAAAAAACCCATTATGAGGTTTTATGTAAATTTAATTATTTTTTGGTATGAATTTAGATTAATTTTTTTTGGAAAAAAATATAATTGTAATAAAAATAAATGTGGCCAATGAGAAAGAGGTTAAGTATTAATAAATCGTTCTACGGTGATAAAATCTTTTGAGGAGCTCTCTATGAATGCTCCTGGCTGTCGGTCTTTGTATTTTAAAGTCAGATTTTTGTAGGTAAACAAATGAACATTCAGCCTTATGTGAATGCATCCTTGAACTCTGCTCCAGAGTCTGCATTTGGGTTAATCTTGTCGGTTTTAATATAGAATGAGAAGAAAGGGGAACACGCCAGGGGTGGAATTGTTAGTACTTTTACATGCACATTCCTCACATTTTGTCAGGATGATAAACTGGAGGTAATGGTCCTTGTTTGTTGAAGAGCTGGCTCAGTTGTCCCTTCAAAGTGTCTGGCTGAAACCGTATCTCGGTCTATGGTACACTGCTGTAGACAGGAATTTATTTAGGAATCCTTTCCCTTGGGATGACACTGTTAACCCACAAAATTAACGCTCCAAGCTAAGAAGATTTGCTAGGAACCTGCTCACCCAAAATTTGGCTGATGCCACTTGATGAGTTAAGGGACATCATTGATTTATTATCCTACTTAGACAACTTCCAACACCTGCACTGGACATTATCCCAGGTCAGCTATTGACATGCACAACGCTCATAAAAAGCCAGGGGTAACGGTTTCTCCTTATCCGTATTGTGTGGTTTATCTCTGGTTTAATTGTTACATTATCTACTGTAATTATCTCTCAAGCTCTTGTTTGTAAACCTCACTCAGGGAAAGGGCTTCATCTATTACCTTTAGTTTCAGGTCTAAAATGCTAAAAAAAAAAAATAAACCATACAAAGTTATCCATCCTACCATGAAACTTTGCTGAGTTTATAGTTACTTTTGAACGTCTTTTAAAAATGTTTTATCATTAAAAACAAATTCAGTAGCCTCCCTTTTCCAACTCGCCCTTCGGATAGTGGTTACCCTTCTAATGCATGCGCTGCCATCTTTGCTTTAGTGACTGTAAGGCCTTGCATACTTTAGATCTTAATCTATATGTTGAGCCTGCTTTTATTACAATTACTGATGCTATCAATTCTTTCCAGAGGTCTTTTGTATGATTGTATTGTTTTAATAATGGAACAAGCCCGTTATCTTAAAAGTATCTTTAATAAGTAAAGAAATAAGCGTTGCATACTTAGCAAAACTGTTTTTATGGTGAAAGTTTGTTAGCTTTTAGTCGGCTTTGGAAAAATGTTATTGTAACGTAAGTTAAGATACACTTTATGAATATAGTTTACCGAATATGTATAGCGCAGCAAAAGTGCACAAAGAGATTGAATTTGTACAGCAGAGGGGGTTATATTTTAGTTCCAGGATTTGGTTTTGGTAGTTGTTTTAACCCTTATGTTCAGGAACAGCCAGTATAGGAAATGGGTGTGCATTATATTTTATATCCGAGTGTCAAACATATGATAATTATCCCACATGTTCTAAATGGGGATTAACATACAAACAGACGCATTTATAAATGGCTCGTTATTTTCAAGAATAACGCATGATTATAAAGTAATGCAGATCGAGAACATCTCTTTTTTTTTTGCCTTTCCATTTGCCAGATGGTGCATTTGTTTTTTATGGAAACAATACACGATATATTAAAATGCAAAAAAGTTCATCAAGCCCCTTTGCGTAGAAACTGTTTTGGTTTTGTAGATCGGTTTTTGAGGAAGCTATAAAAATGTAAGTTTCCAATTTTTGATACATCTTGAAGTATTGACATCTTAGACCATATTAAAGTGACACTTCAAAATGTTTTTTTCTCTTTTGTTACCTTTAGTGATGTGCTAGTAATTTTTTTATGAGTTATCACCTGCCAGAACTTTGGACATTAAGACACTTGCCCGCTTTATTTGGTACGATTCAAATTGGCCTTGAAGAAGACAATTCTAGGTTTCTAGTTCATCCACTCTTAAGTCAGGTTTCTGTGAAACCTTCTTATATTCATCAGTGTCGACTGTTAACAACATCATAATTCGAATGCATTAAAAATAATGATGAGAATGAAACATGTCTGAGTGGTTTGGATGAAATGAAAATGGTTTACATCAGCTCTCAAGAGAGAGCCGTTCAGGCAAAAGTCTCAAATCTTAATTCCCTCTCTCTTTTGCAAAAAAATAAAATAAAGGGAAAAAACCTTTATTTTAGAAGATGAAAGTATTCAACGTAACAGTTAACAGTTCAACCTATTAAATGTTCATATATTTAGTTGCTGAATATGTTAAATATTGATGGTCTAAGCTTTGAAGTTATGTGTTTGCAAATTAGAAGAAACTTTCCTTAAAGAAAGCTGGTGATTAAATTGTTCGCATAGGCCTAATCTTTTCCTTCCTTGCTGGCTGACATAAGAAAAACCTGTTTTTCAGGTCATTTATGGTACAATTTTGGAGCTTTGCTCATGAGTTCATTCTTTGAGTGTATATGTGGGGGGGTTTTTTTTCTTACATGGGTGTGTAGAAGTGTTTGAGATATTTTGATTTAGTAATACTGGATTTGGACTTACTCTAAATAATTTTTTCCACCCCCCCCAAAAAAAAAAAAAACATAAAAAAACCAAAACAAATAGCATTAAGACAGCATGGAAAACCCCTGTGGTGCCATCGTCTCTTTAAAGTCTCAAAAGACAAAAGATGTGATCCAAACGGCCTCCTTCCCTCATGGCGGAAAATGTTAGACCTTTTACAGCGCTTTCCTGTTCGACTTGTTTAACTCTCATTTTAAATTCAGTGCCATACTAACTGTGTGAAATAAGCAGATTTCTTTAGTAATCCATTTTGTACTTTCACATTAAAAACAAAGCTGACACAATTTGTTCTTCCTTTTAAGCAAATCAACCCTTGGCCGTAGTTAATAAGGGATTACATCTCAGGCTAGATCTTATACAGAGGTAATGTAAATCAAGTGCGAAATCTAAAGAAACTGATCCCTTTGGATTGAAATGTTCCAAAAAAAGCTATGGGGAAAGCAAGGGGGCAGTAATCTGATTGTATAGCAATAAAACCACCATTTGTCTTCTTTCTCCCACATCACAAAGAAAAATTTAGTAAATCCATGCAGTTCCTACAAATCCAAAGGCAGATAAAGGGGGGGAAACCATGGCAACATATAGATTAGCTTGATGGTGGATGTGACATGTTTTTGAAAAGCGTCCTGAAAGAGTTGAAGGCCTCGCTTGGGGCTATAGGGTATTGTGCTCAAAGTACGTACAGCGCAGACGTTGGGCTTACCCAGTGTTGGAGAACGCCTCGTGTGACTACGCAATTGTGTCTCTAAAATGGTCGTAGAGTCGATAGATCATGCCAAGCCACCACGTGTGTGTTGGACAACTACCGTATTCAATTAGACCTTCACATTTGTAGTATAATTTAACGACTGAGTGTGACTCCTAGGAATATTATCCTTTTTAACCACTAGTTTTAAACACTGCCGTGTCGGCAGTCGCAGCCACATCTCCGGGATTAAACCGAGCTCTGAGATTCTTTCTTATATGTATATATTGGCTCTGAGAAGACATGCTGAGAAGCATCAGAGAACAGAGAGGGTAGGCAGGGACAAGGGTTATCTGAATAGAAAAACAGAGGCCTTTTGATTTCAAATGGGGCTGTTAATGCGAATTCCACACCGCAGGAGGAGCTAAAAATAAACATGTCACTTTGAATCCGTGATACATGTTTATTATTCAAAAATCCACGAAACGACACAAAAAAGTCTTTAAATTAACATATTTTTCCATTATTTATTTTTTTTTGCTATGAGGCGGCTCTCACTTGTACATAAGCAGCGTAGAACGTCGTGTTAAATGCATCACACATCTCTTTGTTTAAAGTCATCGGCTTTGTTACGCAGTAAAGCAATAAAAGAGAGAAGATTTCCTGACTTTTGCTCCTCGGCTGAAAGCAGAGCAGTAAAATACAGGGAGAGGTAAAACTGTTTCGCTTTTTGTTTCCCGGCGCACTTTGTCGCTGTAGACACAAGATGCATGAAGGAATGACACTAAGGAGGTCTTTAAACTTCATGCTGGGCTGTGGTCTTACAGGTGCAGGAAGAATAAAGACTAGTTGTTTTATGGGCTGCCCGCATGTGTGCTATTGGAACGGAATTCTTTATGATGGAAGGATAGCCCAGACGGGGAGAAAAAACAGAAGCCAATACTAACTGTTCTGTCTGCACGAATAATCCTAAACACACTTTTTTGATTAAGTGCGTCTCAGATGATTTCATTAAATCATGTTTCTTGGCAAGAGTGGCTTGGATAACTTTCCAGGTTTTTACATCTTTCTTTGTTGCTGGGGATTCAAGAACAGATACCTTACATTCTAACCGTAGCCTAATACTGCCATCGTAAACATGCGCACACATTAAGCAACCGAAAGAGAAGTAAATCTGGAATGGATACACAGTCATGTTCAAATGTTCTCCGTGGCAATGGTCAGTTTGCGGTGGGGAATATTTTATAGACTTTCACTTCCCCTTAAAATGTATTTCATAAAACAAAAGAACAATAAATTAAGTAATTTAAGAAATGTGAGTAACTTAATTTATGACCTACTTGCATATTACTGCTTTGTGGCCCAATAAGGTTCAATGTGGGGCCAGCCAGTTGAAGGACTCTATGCGAATTATATGGTAAGCCTACTGCCTCCAGTGGCTTTTTACATTTACACTAGGTAATACTTATGGGTGCCAAATAACAAAGGCCCCTTAGCTTGATTGCTTACCTCTACCATAAATGTTATTTGATGTAAATAAGGTTACCCTCGTTTCTAAGACTTGCTGTAGACTTCTTTTTGTAAGATGTGACACCATACGTGGATGCTTGTAGGTGGAAGAGTTTCAATTAAGGAGGTAAATTGTGTTTTGGCCGTCGGATTCTTGCTTATCCTATTTTTTTTCCCTTCTCCTCCTCCACTCTGAATCAGGAGCAGGCGGACACCATGCTATTCACTTGTCTCCATTCATTTAAAGGTTATTACAATCCATAAGATTTGGCAGCTAGTAAAACAGCATCCTTGCGTTTTCAAGCATAGAAAAAAAAACCGAGATGAAATCCTTAACAAGGAAAGAGAAACATACGACATCAATCACCCCTTTGAACAAAATTAAAGGATGATGGCCATAATGAAGCTTTTTTTATTTTTTTATTAATGATTATGCTTTCTGATGCTCCAGCGAGGAGATTTAACAGAAAAAGCAATGCGAACAGCATAAAAAAGATGGTTTGTAAGAGGAACATTATCTTGTCAAATTCATGTGGCAATAGATCTCCTTTGTTGATAAGCCGAGTCTTTTTTTCTTCTTTGCCCTCTGTAGAATACATCTGTTGTAGCAAATGGTCGATGTTTCTGAATTGCCTGGTCATAGGACCCTTTGTGCTTATATTATGAGTCAAATTTTAACGTGCTGTGTAACACACAAAATATTTGTTTGATTAGATATAGTGGTCAAATGTTTTTTCCCTGAACTGTTGAAGAACTGACATTTTTCATTGGTAACCGTGTCCAACCAACACCCAATATTCCATTGGAGCGCATACATGTTAATTACAAAGCAGTTAATACAAAGTAACATCGGTTAACCCACTGTGCTTGCAATCACAGGGTTAAAAGCGAAGTTATTCGTCTTTCTTTTGAGAACGTTAGATGTATCTGATCCCTAATATCGACGGGGATATCAGGTCAGCCGCAAAAAACATTAGCGTCTGGAGATGGCATTAAAAAGTAGCCTGGCACATGAATACTTAACTACGTACAGGAACAGAGACGCACTGTAAGCGGACGTGTTACAAAAACACATTTTATTGAAAGTGACACTAAGTAAGAAAGGAAAAATGAATCTATTTTTGGCACACAAACCTGAAGCCAATGTAGATCTTTAAAGATGTGGAGATTGAATATGTAACAGCGCTAGGTATTATGATGTCTCGGCGAGGGGTTTTAATCACCCTCTCGCTGAGAGCTGCATATTTTTTGGAGATTGTCGAAGCAATGATGTCAGAACCACGACAATTGAGCTATAGAGAAATATGATTTTTTTTTATTGTCTGCTCACAATTAGCTGTCATTTTGGGTTCAGGAACTATGCCAGCTTTCAGTCTATCAGGGCTGCCAAAGTCTCCGAGTCATGTCTAGGCCGATTGCTCGTCAAACTTTGAATCCTGCTTCCTTGGCTTTAGTTGAGTTTGACTAGCCCCAGAAGGATTTTCAGGATATATGCTACTCTGTCTGAATTTTGCTATGTTAATTGTGCAGCGCCGGTCTCTGGGGTCCCCACCTCTTGGAGAACCAACCTAGTGAGCCGTTTGGAGCTTAGATGAACTCTGACATATGTATTTAACTTGAAATGCATGGTTACATTATATTCCGTAGCACGTAAACAACTGAGGCTTCACGGGAACCCTAGATTCAAATTTATATTTTCTGAGAAATTATCTAGACGATGTAAGGTCGTGAAAATTAGAATCATTTCTTGGTAAAGTGCAAGAAGCACTAGGTTTAATACAAAGCAGGGCATAGCTGATTGTAAACCAAAAATAAATGCATATTATATTCATATCTGGCCGTATCACTTGTACCCACTTCTGCGGAAACTTCACCTTCGCCTTGAATCCCATTCATTTATATGTAAATGCGATGTAAGGCTTTTTGAGTGTTCATGTTAAGCTGGCGGATGGTAAAGCGAGAAAATGTCCACGACAGGGCAATTATAGATTTTATTTCTTTGCATCCCCACTTATACAATCCTTCCCAGAGTACCTGACGGCAACGTCCTGTGATGGAAGACCACTCCTAGCATCCGTAACCAGCAGAGTGGTAGACTTGCAGTTGGCACGAGACAGATGGGCCGGCGGAAGCTGCTAGTCATTGTGTAAAACAAAAAAAAAAGAAGAAAGAAGGTCAGGGATTGGAAATGTATTAAAATGGTGGCTCGGCGAAAAGGATTACTTTTCACAAAAGCATTTGCTATTGGCTGTTTTTTTTTTTTTTTTTTAGCCCTAAGCAGTGCCAGACTGGCGAGTTACATTTGCCCTGGCACTTTAAGGCCAGTAGGCGATAATTTCGACAGGAGCCATCGGGCTGGTAAGATTCTGGCTTACAATAGACCCGACTTGGTTTGTGGCCTCTAAGTGGGCAGCCATGTCGCGGAGGAAACATGACACATAGGAACATGTTTCTGTGTAAAAACAATTGTCATCGAGTAGGGAACGATAGATAAGAAATGCGTTATAAAAAGAGGTTTCTATGAAAGCATTTCAGCTGAAACACATGAAATCAGCCTGCATTATTTTACTGGCTTTGTCACTGTTTGTCTAACGCCGCCTCGCCTTTGAATAGCAAGACGTGCCGCACCCTCTGTCGCTGTCTGGGTTTGGAGCGTTGCTGCAGGGAGCCTGACTGTACAGGTGTAAATGACCTGCTCACGAATTGAGAGTTATTCCCCTGTTTCAGGGTGGAGAGTTGATTATCTTTACTGATTATACAGCTTGGCGAAGCCAGATGACTTTGCTATTCTTCCCTGTCAATCAGCTTTATCTCGTGATTTATGATGCCTTTGCATAGCACAGTTGTTTAACAGCTGCCAGCTGGGCTTGGTTAACCGTAGATTCCATGATCGGCACCGCTGGTGTTGGCGACACTCCGCTCTCGATAAAGGAAGCCTAGCATAGAACGGCCTACGGTTTCTAAAAATTCTTCTCTATCCAGTAGTGGCTGCCGTGCTGTATGCAGCAGTTCAACACCCTTCTTTTTTTTTTCAAGTACTCCCTCCTGATTGAATGGGCTGCTAAAAGAAGGACTTGACCTATGGCCCCGGATTATGCAGCACTTACTCCTCGTTTCCCTGGTAGCAGTTTTACTTCAGCTATAGAATATTATTGAGATACATCTATATCGATGTATTCATTTCAGATAGAATTTCTTCCTTGCCGCTTACACCCCTCCTGTTCGATGCCTCAGGGCCCTTTTAAGTTACTTATAAGCAACATATTAGGGCTGCTTATGCATTAATAATGACCTGAAATCTGTCTCTCTCCCTAGCCTCATTCTGCTCCTCTCCTGTGCGCCCAGGAAGGGTTAACAGTTCTAGATGTATCGCAGAGTCAGGTTGCATTAGAGTTAAGGCTCAATTGTGCAACTCCTGTAGGCTGTGAAATTTAATATTATGGTTACTTCCATCGTAATTGTTAGAAGGTTGAGGAAAATTGATTAGGGATCGAATAAAAGTGTACACAAAAGCACATATTCTTTGTCAAACTGAACTTGAGGGCACTGAGGCAAGCATAGCCCCCTCTGGCAATGTCAGCATAAATTACTATTTAGTAAACAAATAGCAATGAAATTGCTATTATTTATTATTATTATTATTTTTTATTTTTTTAACCTAGACTAAA
The DNA here is from genome assembly GCA_009364415.1 of Spea multiplicata. Lineage (NCBI taxonomy): Eukaryota > Metazoa > Chordata > Amphibia > Anura > Pelobatidae > Spea > Spea multiplicata. Next base: position 43,908 of record VKOC01001824.1, read on the forward strand.
CTCAGATCTGCTGAAACAAGTTATACAGACACTTGCTGAACTGGTTTATATTCAGATGGAATACTTTTGACTGGCCTCACCCATCTTGCACTCAAGGAGTTAAAAGTCATAATCTCCATAAGTGCCATTTATTGAAAGGGCGTAAAAAAAGGTTGGTGTCCCAAAACAGTCACCCCTTTTAATGACTATATCGCCTGTTTGCAACTTGTGTAAAAATTATTACAATTAGTGGACAATCTGCTTACAAAATGGACAAAAGCTTTCTGCAGTGGCAGGTCTGGAAACTGCCCCCTAGTGGTCATTTGTGTTATTGAAGAAAGCCAATGGCTTCCTACATAACCTTTTGTTTTACTTTGTTGTCTCAAAAAGCGCATCTGTTCAGATCAAATGAAATGATTTATTTCATTCTCATGTACACTTTACATACGTATTCAAAACAACATCTACCACAGTAGCATAACTATCATAGAAAAACATCTGTGTCCCGAAGCAGGCAGAAAAAAAACATTATTTTTCCCCAGTGATATTTGTTCATGTAGTCCTGTTGTCGCCGTGGCTCGTATGATTGTGTATTTTTCTTTAAGCCTGGGAAATTGGTTTGTACACAGTTTGTCACAATTCAAAATTGCTTTTAATTCTCTCCACCCTTGTTTTGTTTACAGCCATTTAATGAGTAAGATACGATGGCTTTTTTTGTAATTATTATTTCATCAGCATGGGGTTAAAACGGATTTGTGACCTGGAAATGCTAAACAGAACCAAAAACAAAAAAAAGCTGGTCCCCATGGGGTTGAAAACCCCTTCTTTTTTTATACTAAGAGTGAACGTCAGCCTTTTAAAGATTGCTGGGATGTAGAGCCAAAGTAGTGAAGTGTGTAGCTGTGTCATGGGTCAAGAGCAAGCCCTCAACCACAGCAGAAACCATCATTTATCAAGAGTAACTAGAATGAGCAACTAATTACAGAGCACCACTGATTACTTGTGCATTCACAGACCCTACAGTGGCCCAGCACACTCTCAAATTGTTATCTTTCTCAAGGGCTTTGCAGTTCTTTGATACAACACAAGCAGCAAGCTAAAGCAAAACTTTTTTTTTTTCCTTTCGAGTCATTAAAAAATACATTGTATGTAAAAAAAAAAATACCCCTATTTGCTCTTAGTTTGTACATTTTGTACGTATCAGTAGTTGTCATTTTGCCGGCTCGTTACAAGGACAACCTCAGATAATTTCCGAGGATGGGGGTGAGCACAGCGTTCCAGAAACTGATACAATGACACATGTATATGCATCATAATGTCACACAGGGAAGTACAGAATGGAACGGATAGATACTGCCAGTTACACAACCTCTGGCACCGTCAGCTAGGAAGACCTGAAAGTGGTGTGATTCCAATAAAAATTAATGAGGTGTGTGCTGCTGCATATTGGAGAGGGACGGAGAACTATGTGTTTAACGTTCTTTCCTGAATTATCAATTCCAAGCACATCTAATCAAAATAATGACATGCTCATGAAATGCACTCATTTCTTTCAGCTCCATTCTCCTTAGGTGGCATCGCTCATAGTAGAGATGTTTTAAGTCCAATCCCCTTTCAGCTTGGGGTGTGTGACACTGACGTGAAAAGAAACAGGATTAAGTAAGAGAATCGGGTCCTTTGATAAATAAAGATGTAAGCCCTAGTAAATGTATTTTCAGAAGCCTTTAAGGTGAAATTGCTTTTTATTTTATTTTTTACATTATCCCGAGACAAAATGGCCTGTTATTGTCAGAACTAGAAAATCTGCTTTTATTGCCCTGGCGTGGGGTTTATTCATGCAGTACGCTATAGAACGTTCTTGCTTGCTTCTGATTAAGCAGTAATGCTTGCTAACAAATCAGTGCTATTAGAAAGTTAGGAAGATCAAATAGACTTAAGTGCGGCAGGATCCATGTAGGCCACCGATTGTGCCTTTCGGCTGACATGAGAATTGATTTAACAATTAATATATACACCTGGTGGCCTTCTTGAGTCTAATACAAAGAGATCTCCAGCTTAAAGCTTTTTTTTTTCCCTCAACCTTTAATATTTTAATGAGCCTCCAGGCTTTGGCTGCTTTCAAATGAGAAGGGATTTCTAAGTGTTGTGTTTAATGTTCCTTCTCTGCAAAGTATACTGAATGGGAGGCTCAGGCGCTGTGCCGTGGGCGATATATACAGAACTGCTTAGCCACAAGGATGATGTAGACTCCGGCAATTGGTAGTTCAATGCAGATCTCACCCAGACATTTAAGACCAGTTTCCACCGCGTACCTTCACGGTACAGAAAAATCAATATTCTACACTATTATTCTGACTCGGTGCTGTGGCTTTGGGCGGTGTATTTGATATCCCGTTTGATAAATCGCAGATAATATTGTGGGAACGTATGAAAAGAAAAGTATCGGGACTTTATGTAGAGTGGTGGTTTTGGATACCGAAGAAGCTCTTGGGCCTTTGAGAAGTGCTCGTTGAGTCATCTGGAGTTTTGTTTGTTGTGGCAATCCATACTTTAAGAAGATGATCCTACAGCTTGAAAATAGAAACAAGGAATTCACAGCCTGATTCTGAACAGGTTTATAAATAGGCCCGCGAAATAAAGGATGTTCGAGACATGACATTTGCCCTTTAAAAGCTCAGCATTTTTACCATTACCTGTCATTACAGTCTCATAACTGCTCAATTTTTGTTTCAACTTTTTAATGAGATGATTTTTTTTCTTTCGATCTGTGGGGAAGCATAAATAAGAATCACTTTGAACTCCTTTGAAGTGGGAGAGGAATGTAGGTGGTGGACTGCAATAGAAAAAAAGTTGACCTATGGAATAAAAATGTTTTCTATCAAGCTTGTTTTGCTATCAAGCAAGCCCCCCTTTACTCCAGATGGGTTGATATATTGTGTTTAAAACGTTTTACCCTTTTTTATATAAAAAGGACCTCACCAAGGTTGTGTTAAAATGTTTATGTTTATAGTTATTTTTTGATTGATGTGTGAGAAAATCTGTTATGCTAATTATTTTCTATTTTTTTTTTAATTTAGATTTTTACCTGGACAAGGGCTTGTACTGTACCCTCAAATAGGAGATAAACTGGACATTATTTGCCCCAAAGTGGACTCCAAATCTGGTGCCCAGTACGAATATTACAAAGTGTATCTGGTGGATAAAGAACAAGCAGATAGCTGTACTATAAAAGACAGGACACCTTTGCTGAACTGTGCAAAGCCTGATCAAGATGTGAAATTTACCATCAAGTTTCAAGAGTTCAGCCCAAATCTCTGGGGACTGGAATTCCAAAGGAAGAAAGACTATTACATCATATGTAAGTATACCTCGCTTTGTTACATAGAGTTCATATCTCCTAAAACTTTTTCAATGTGTATCAGATTGATGTTCTGTGTACTACAATCCGTGTTGTGCTAAAACAGACATTCCTGATCGTGGTTTCACATGTAGCTCAGACACAAATACTATCCCAAGCTTTGTGACCTGAAATATTGTATGTAGGAAACTTCTTAGATCCATATAGATACCATGTTGGTTGCAAGATGCCTCAGCATAATGCAGATCCTCAAATTACGATGTTTGATGGAGCACCATCTTTAATAATTTTCATTTTAAAAGAATATATTGAAAAAAGTTTAGCATATGGGTTTTTGCTGCAGATATTGAGCTGATTTTTTACTGTATGCAGTATACTTTTTTTTAAAAGGTCCAGGTATCAACTCCCCTCCCTCAGAAATCTAGGGAAACCAAGATATGAAAAATGCATTATGCATGCCACTTCAACTACCTGTTTTTTAAGTGGTTTTGGTGGCTGAGAACTGATCAAAGCTTCTAAGGACCTCAAAACCCAGTTGCTAACCTTATTTTGAAAGAAGTAGTGCCATATCACGAAATATAATCATTTTTCGGCTTACTAACATCTTTTATGACCTGTGAAGTGAGTAAAAAAAACTGCCTGGGGAAATACTTGACTGGAAACCTTAAGCATGCATGCGGACCTCATTAGTTCGGCTTACAGTTAGATGATCATCCGCTTTGACAAGAACAAACTCAAATATGTAGGTTTCCCTAAATGTTTTGTTCAAACTTTTTTTTGCCAAATAACCTTAATTAATTGCTCTCTTGCCTCAATGCAAACAATCTAATTCCCAAACCAACTGCATGATCTGACCTAATGTGGAATGCGGTCAGCTTGGACAGATTTTGTTTTCATGCAAGCTTGTTACTGAAAACTAATGGTTTGTTCATAGCTCTTGTAAAATTGCGTTTTTGCCGGCATTTTGATTATTTTCAAAATGCTCAAAAGATATTGAGCCTCTAGTTTAATACGGACCTTCATCGCCTATAAAAGTAATAGTTTGAATAAAATTTACTGGACTCATCTAAAGTACCCAGCGTAGTACAACTGTCTATTTCACATGCAGCAATAGGGGGCTGCTTGCGTCTCCCTTGGCTTATTATAATCTGAATAGTAGCCTATTGGAGCTAGAAGGGCAGAATACACCAACATTTGTGTAATTAGTTTACAAAAGGTCAAAGTTCCTAACAAAACTTTGAACAAGATATGCATTACTTCACATCCTAGAGGAGTAACATCATCCTGGGCTAGCTTGGTCAAGTGCCTTTATGTTGTTGGTGACACTTTGCATTAAATATATTTTTTTCTTAATAGTTCCTTAGCCTTTCTAGTATTAATTCATATCTTTTAGTGCGGCTAGTTTGAAAATGGGCACAAAGAGAAATTTCCAAATGTAATGTAAGCCAGTTCAAGATGATGGCAACTGTAAATCCACCAGACCGTCGAAATCAGGCCAGTTTTCATAAGTGCAGTCACATAGAGAAGGCTGTTATTCCCAGGTGAAAATGATCACTCCTAAGTAGAATAACAGTTCTAATAAAACAGTTGTAGCTATAGGTTTTAAAGCCCCCTAGGTTTAATTGTCGTTTATGTCGATTGATGTCTCCAATGTCTGCTGGAAAATTCTTTGAAGCACACGTAAACCAGGAATAAACTACCAATACTGTTTGGCATCTTGGCCATTGTCTCTCAGAATTGTTCAACCAAATTGTCCAATTGAAATGGAAGTTTAAGCAAATCCTCCTGTATCACATTCTACCCTCCAACAATATGGAAGACAACTCTTTTTGCCAAAATATTCACATCCATAAAACTAAATATCTAGGTCTGTTATAGCAATACAGAAATTCCACATGGAATTCAAACAATCAATTCCAGATTCTATAACTTTTACTGTTAAAAAGGAAAATGGATTAGTGCATGGCAGGACCCATATATTGCCAGTGAATTGGGTACTAAGATTTCAAAGTTAGACCAAAGATGCATCTGCTTTTTTCATTGTACCAGAAAAATCATTGTGGAAAATTGCATCTTCACCATGAGCCACCACAATTGGACTTCTTAGTGACACCATATACTCTTCCAAAAATATCAAGTGGTCCATCAGAGAAATCCATCGGAATACAGGATTCCGTTATTTATTTATATTGCACCAACATATTCCCATGGCACTCTTTGAATTGTTCCTCGTGTTGATAAGGTGATTGGATTCTAATGTTTTGAAATAATGGGTGTCATATAATAGTAGCTATAAACAGAATGTCTTTAGATTTGTACTGATGCGTCTAAATTTACAGGTCCCAGCGGAGTCTGGTTCCATAAGGGACCTCATTCCAGACCACATTAATCTTGTAGCCTTGCACCGAGTTTTAAGAGTAATGACCTTTGCTCATATTTTGTGCCATTATTGTGACTATACTGACACTGAAGATACAAGTGAATTCCCAAGGGCAGAGATTGAGTACTAGGTCATTCTGAAAGCTAAAAACTAGAGTCTGTAGTAAAACAAAATGTTTCATGGAACGGACTGTGTAGGGCTTAATATAAAAGACGCATAGCACATGTAACAAAGTTCTAAAGAACATGGAGTTGTCCACATATTATGGCTAAAATGGCAAAGTAGTCACACATGGGAATAAGAAGGAGGCAGATTTAACCACTTTATTAACCATAACCATAAACTCTCAGGTTTTTGTACTAGAAGTTGTAGGCAGTCAGCATTTAGCCTTTGGTGTTTATGTATTTTGCAGTCTAAATCAGGTTCAGAAGAGCGCTCAGATGTTGGTTTCCGTTTATCGGATGACAAGGTTGAATTTCTGTAGCATGACAAGTTTTGTTTTTGTTTCTAATCCATCTTTTCCAGGGCTTTGATGTGCAATCGGCGCAAGGTGAAGTTATTTTTCATTAGACCAGGCATGTAGAAAATTGCACTAGATTACTATTGTATAGAGTAGCTCCCCTCAGAGAAATGAGGTTCATCACCAGGGCACAGTCTAACTGTGGCACTTTATTGGGGTTACCATTAGGCCATTCGTCGTTGAAGCAGCTAGCGTCACGTCCGTCTGAGCCATTATGCCTTGAGAGCAGAGTATTCTCTAATCTTTAGTGTTGTATTCCAAACTGTCACTTGGCATTAACTCAGTCGGTGGTGAAATCTTACCACCAAGAGATGAACTTTGCTTCAAAATGATGTTTTCCACTCCAGTGCCACTTGTACAGCAATTACTGGGTCATTAATATCATTGAATGCAATTAGTGGCAGTAGAGCAAACGTGTGTGTCTTTCTATTACCCTGACCCTTAGTATGCCAGGGAATTCAGCCGCTAAATGAAAATTGCCAAGGGTGTGTAGGATTTGTGAAGAATATATTTTTTCACCACAATATTGGTAGCGATCAAAATGGATTACTTCCGGATGGCTTGGAAGGGGTTAAATTATTTTCTATACTTGCATCTTCTCTGCATTACTGGCTGCTGCATGCTTAAAAAAAAACTCCATCATGCAATAAGTGTTACAGATGGTCTTTTAGGATTGAATACAGTTTCTGCAAATATTAGCATGATCTATTTTATCATTGATTAGGTGACGTGTATTCTACAAAAAGAACCGAAATGGCAGCTATTTAAAAACTCTACAAAGGGGATTTCAACTAGAATTACATTAAGCTCATATATTTGCATATACAGAATTCTGTGGATCTCCGAAAGCAATCACTGGATCACTATGGCAATAAGGCACCATTTCCCCCGGTCTCTACTGAATCTTATGTGCTTAAGTAAGAAAACACCTCCTTCTTCTGTGCTGAGTGTAGAAGGAGCGCGACAATTTATTACTGCTAAGACTATTTGATCTTCTTGAGAAAATGCAGGCGTATTGCGCTCCGGCCTGGGAAGGTACTTGAGTCCTTGTCATTCTTTCTCTTTCTTTGCTATCGGCAAGGATGGCAAGTAGCTGTTCTATACAAAGACAGCTGTGGCCTGTGAAATCTGTGCTCATTAAATCAAGACACTCTGGTTTAAAGTGATCCTGGTAGCTATTCAAAGGCCAGTACATGAGAAATAATTATAACGGCTCTCGCGTTTGGGCTCGAGAAATGGTTATGATGGAAAAAAAGAGGGTTTGGAAATTCAGCTTTTTTCCTCCCCTCCCCACCCCTGCAAAGAAATGTCTTTATATTATACAGCTCCAATTACAATTAATGGGAAGGGGGTTTATGTTACACTCGGGAATATTCATAAGCTCCTACCATGCTTTTGTTTCAGCACAAGAGTTCCTCCTGATGGGATGAGATCTAGTGATATAAACCCCGACGCTTCATTGAGTTTTCTCAAAAGCATTTTAGAAATCCGTTGTTTTACCGGCGTGCTTTATACATTTTTATTTTCCTTTTGGGGGACTGGAAGAAATAGCAAAGATATACGGCATTATCGATGAAAAACCAGTGAAATCTATTGAATGGTCTTTTGAAAACCTGAAGCTAGGCGACCTTTACAAAACCAGGGCTGCCACCATGCAGTTTCCAATCCTTCAGTAGATGATTCTCTAATAAGGCATTAGTTTCCCTAATTAAGTAAATATAGTCTTGCTGCATAAGTGAAACACCTTTCTTAAATGCCCTCAAATCTGTAGCCGTAAAGCACCAGTGTGAGTTTATTCAGTCTTGTTTACCATACAGGTTCGACAAGAATTCTGTAGATATGCATTGCATATCCTACCCCAGCATATTGGGCTGGGGTATGATCCTACATTACCTGTAAAGCCACCTCAAAACGCCAGGGTATCACAGGCTATCACAGTACTCTAAAGAGCAAGGTGGCCATCTTGGGTACTGCAGTGGAGTTCTGTGCTCTTGATTTTGCAGGTCAGGGGAGGCCCACTAATCTCCATAATGAGCCCTTGACCCTCACTGCCTGCAGAAGCTGGAGAGTTGGCAGCTCGATGGGCCACTGTCTGAATATTGCGACCTTCTTGCTTATAAAGGGAAACTAGGGAGGTATGGTTTAAGCATAGGGTATTATACTTAAATGCTCCTTATCACCCTTATCACCCATCCACCAAAATATCCTCTAAGAGCAAAATGTCTGTGTTATCCATTACGTGGTGCAGCAGGCAACATTTAGACACTCCAGAACAAGGATGGATTCTAGATTACATTGGGGTGTGCCAAAAATAAACAAGCAAAACAGCTGATGGAATCGGCCCACTGGACTGTCATATTCACATTCTGAGTATATTTTGACTTTCCATAGGCTTTGAAGCTTTCTCCATATTGTGTCCTCCATTGAAACGCTATGCAGTGGGAACAGCCTACAAGGGTCACTCAAGTTTTGTTAATTAAAATAAGAAATCCAGCAGTGTGCACGGATCGTACTTAAGGAGGGTGTCAGACAAATGAGAGCAACCAGAGCGTGCTGGCCTGGTCTTGCCGCCAAAGGATTTTCTTTGATAAAAGAGCTGTGAGCTTGATAATCCTGTGAAGCGGACATTAGATCAAGAACAGCTCACATTAAGGATTGCTTCTTATTAATGCCTGATACCAAAGCCTTTCGCTTTTTTTGTTACGGAGCGGAATGGATTTTTTTAACTACGTCCACAGATGTTTATTATGCGTGCCCTCTTCTCCAGTAAAAAAAAAAACAACAACAAAAAAAACAAAAAATGGCTGGAAAGATGAATATTCTTTAACTAGGCTTTAAATTCCTGGGTGATTCATCTCACACCATGATTAAATAACCACATAGTATGAATAAGGTGGGGGGAAAAAAAGTCTGGAAGAGTATGTGATCAGAAAACCGATACAGCATTTTGGTAGTCTCTACGCAACTCTGATCTTGTTAAAAAAAAAAGTAAAGTTTTTTTTTCTTTTCTCTCCCCCTCCCATTGGGAATATTATATTTATTTATTTCCCGTTTAATCTATGCGAATAAGTATATGTACAGGCACAAATCCAGCCAGCTTAATGCTCAGTCTGATTAGTGCCGTGTTACTATCTTGATAGGCCAAAATCAGCCAAAATCTATGCAGCAGCTTAATCTCCGGGGAGGCAACGTAATAACGATCAAATGAAGACATATTAAAATGTAATATTACTTCCTTCCATGGGGACTATATAAAAATCATAGCCAGAAACAGCTTGCGTCTGCTGCTTCTGTTTTAACTGCTTATTCAGTGTCTTTTTTTTTTCTTCTTGGGTTAAGTCTCTGAAATGCTACAAGGATATTGAAAACTTAATTTGTCTTTTATAGGGACATCTGAAAAAAAAACCCAGCCATTTTTTATTATTATTTTTTTTTTCCCATTTTTTGCATAAGCGTCGATTCACTTGTAAACAGAATATTCATTCAACATAGAACAGTATGATCTTCATAAAGGATGATGGCTCTAGAAATCATCGTAATGGCTGACTGCAGAGCGTTACATAATTGTTGCCAGTCGAGAAACACTTTCCAATATTACAGGCTTGGTTCTGCGAGCCCAACTAATTTGGATGCCGTATCCCGATTCATCCTCCTTCAATTACAGTTTGATCTTTGCCTGCCAATATGTATTTAATTCTTGATTTATCTTCTAAAAGGAAGCACAGGACAAAGAATGTGCCTTTGTTGCCCTTAATTTATAGTTATATATATTGACAGCATTTTTAAATTTTTACATTTTGCAAATTTTACATTCTAGTCGTGATCTGAAATTAAATTTTTAAAAAAAGTGTCTGTTTGGGACCATCACAAGAGATTTTGTATTGAGAGCGTTTACTATTCACGGGTACAAAAAAAAAGGATATAGGCTGGAAGCTCTTAAGTGATGATGTCATCATGATGGTACCTGGCTAGTATCCACAATGAATCCTTAAGTGGCATTAGCCGATTTGGTTATTATACTGCAAAGTATATGTTCAGCATCTGCGTGCATTAGACCAGCTACGTGTAATATTTCCAGCAGTAAACCTTGTTTTGATGATAAGTTGCCGCGTCCGTCATTGGCTCTACATCAAACCTTAAGTATTATAGTCCTTCAAGTGTATCGCCATCTAATATAAGCTATTTATAGGCGAGTGTGGCAATCCCTGACACTTTGTTATATATGTTACTTTTATGTCGCCAGCATGAATAAAATGTCCATCGGTGACAATATTCATTAATCTTACTTTACTTAAAAGGGGAAAAAAAAGAACACCCTAGCTTCAGATCACAGATATTATTTTTCCTCTTATGTTGTGTCTCCTCTCTAGAAAAGCTTAATAAGTTTAAAATTCGGTAGCACTTTGTTCCTAGGACAACAAAAGCCAAGAGCAAATGATAAAATAATTGAAGCAAATACTCTTAAAGTAGGAACAGCTTTCAGCCTCAGGCGTTAGAAATTGCACATTCCATTTGTAGCACTTCTCCTGAGCGTTTTAAGGTTTTTGGCTATAACATTTGTAAAAACAAAGCATTTGGAATATTAATACCCTTTTTAAACGGCAGGAAATTAATGTTGTGACTTTATTATTGAGCCAAAACGGATCCATTGTAACCTGAGCACAAATTGGATAAATTTCTTCTTGCGTGTCGTGTTATTGCGGCTTATAAAAGATAAAAAAAAATAAAATAAAAATAATTGCGTGTCTGTTTCTCCTTGGTTAGAAAATGTGTTATTGGGGTGTTAGGAGTCTGGCCTACTTTATCGTGGGGGGCGTTAAGCACCTTCTGAGCACTAGGGGCCCTCAGAATAAATCCATAACTATGTGTGTGGCTGCTTGTGTACATGGAACTAGTGAAAGCAATTTTACATACGCCGACCAGCAGCGAGGAAATTATACTGGGGCTATTTACTAAGGGAAACGTTATGGGGCGAGAAATAAAAGCCTCTTATATTTGCGTCTGCTCTTTTCTTGGATATGGAAATGTCACGATAAACACGGGGGCCAGCCACCGAGCAGTTCCCACTGCTAGTTTCTATAGTGATACTTCTAATCATTTTAGGGCTTCGCTTTAAATGTCATTGTTCGATGCTTAGCATACAAAATGGCCACAGAGACTACCCCTTCAATATCAGAAAGGCCTTCGAGTCATCTTGCGTGTTTGCTTAATAAAAAAGCCTTTCTTGTACTTTGAATAGGGAGGAAAAGGAATGCGTCCAAATTACTGGTGTTCCGAATTTCCCTGCAGAGGTTGTTACAAGTAGTCAGTTTTAATTAAGGGTGTAATGTGGCTTTGGCCTTTCGCTGTGCTACAAGATAGAGCTTCGGTTTCAAGATGAGCCTTGAAATGCCCACAGCTATTTTAGGTGTTTCTACAGGGACTGTGGCATACAGAATTCATGCACATTCACAAAGTCCCTCGTTCCTCAGAGGTGAATATATATATATATATCTCACCAGAAATATATAAAAACAAGTGTACCGGAACAGCGACGGTCCATTACCTGTGCTTATTCTTAAAATCAGGATTCCCGGTCTTGAGACATATTTACGTTGGCATTCTATTATGCGCAGCATCTCCCTGGAATTACATCTTGACGGCTTAGTAATCAACTACCATGTTGCCTTTCCTAGCAATGCTAACGGTGACTCTGTTTCCACATTAACCCCTCGTGCGCTCATGTAAATCTAAAATATATAATTTGCTGTTTGACAAAAAGGGCCGGGGACGCCCTGCTGCGTGAAATAAAGAACTATTTCATCTCTAGTTCCAGCTTAGTTTCAACCGTACCTTTTCCTCCTCTCCATTGTTTGCCCGTACATTGGCAAATATAGTCGGTTGTTAAAAAAAAAACAAAAAACCCACACACACAAAAAACCCGCTTCTATCACAGACACATTTGATTTATGTCTGGGGCTGCTGTTAGCTATTGATTTTTGTTTCCGCTAAAAAAAAAAAAAGCCATGTCTCCATTATTTTGTGAGCCTTGTGTTCTAGTGTCACGCTGTCAGATATACTTATAGATTAAATTACTATTGCAAGTTTTCTTTTATTTTTTCTCTTGTGTCTCCCTTTAAGAGGGATTTAGAATAGAAAAAAAGTAGGTTTTGATAAAATGACTTTATAAGACCAACACGGTGTGAGTGCATTGGAATGTTAGGTGACAAATTGTAAGCGATGGCGAGGAAAAACCCTTATAGAATGGGTAAACGAGGGAGGATGTGTATATATGACTATAATATGTTGTGTGAACGGCAGTGAGTAGCTCACAATAGATGGATGGGTGTTACCGAATGTTACAAATACACAATGGGAAACATGAGGGTCTGAGACAATTAGTGGATGCTGTATAAAGGTCTTCCTTCAGGCTCTATTGTGCGACAAAAAATACAAACTAGAGACGTAAAGTTCTCAGGGTTTGTCAACGGACAATGTACAGATTCAATACAGACTGTTAACAATGTGTAGGTCCTGCTAATTTTATGGACATGCAGATGACTATATGGGAAGCCACATTTATCTTGAAAAGGAACACTAAAATAGAAGCATTTCCAGAATAATTGACCCATCAGTTAAGATGAGGTGCTTGCCACATAATATTACATTAAATGTATGTAAAACATGAGAAAAAAATTGTCTGTACCTGCCCTGACAGGGAGAAGTTAACTATTGTTAATGGCAACAATTAGCCGATACATTACACCATAGTAGCAATTTCCTGATCTTATTTGTACAATATTATAAATGGGTTTAACATGGCAAGACTGGAAGTCTTTTTCATCAGCCCGCCACCCACTCTCCAAACAAATGGCTAGAGATTGAAATTTTGCACAAAAATACAAATTGTATGACGTTACTGAATTTTTTATATACATCAGACACATTTTTCAAAAATGTTTTTGTTCTCCTTTCCAGCCACATCCAACGGATCAGTAGAAGGTCTGAATAATCAAGAAGGTGGTGTTTGTGTAACAAAAGCCATGAAGATCCTCATGAAAGTTGGGCAAGGTGAGGACCACTTTAACATTCACAAATTTTGACTTGGCCTTGTTAGAGTTTTTTTTTTTTTTTTTTGCTACACCCAAACTTAACCAACTAACCACATATAATATTGCATGAGTTGTACCTTCGAACAAAGGAGTTGGTATTATTGTCTATTTATCAATACCCTGTCTATTTGTATCATGTATAAAATATGGAATGATACAGGATGCACAATTTTCTACACCACTATGTGACATTTAAATTATCAGTGCAGAGCCAAGGTTATTTTTTCATTAAATACTGTCATTTAATCGAAAAGTTGTTGCAAAAAATAATGATCTACATTTATATTATATTGATTGTGAACGTGGAATTCTTTAGTTGTTTTAGGGTGGCACTTTATCAGTCTGCCATTCCGTGAGGGCTTTTTATCTGTTATGTGTTCATAGATACACTATGTGTCGGCGATGAATTATATTTCTAATTAGGACTTGGTTTAGTAGCCGGTCAGCTCTATGAGTTAAATTGAAATGTCATCTGCAAAGCTTTGCTTGCCAACTGTGAGAATCCCTATAGTTTCTGCAGATGGTCTTACAATTTCTGTGTTTAAAATAACTTATGTGTTTTCATAAAGGGAAAAAAAAAATCATTTTTATGAAAATGCACATGAATTCCTATTTTTACCTAATATATGTGTAGGCACCTTTGCGCATGATTTACATTCAACTTTATCATAATTCATAACTGTTGGGAATACTCGTTCTAGCATGGGGGGGGGGTCATGAGTACCACGCTAAAAGGTTGAAAGAGAATCAGTATCTGCTGGGATTATTGTTAAACATAATGTTAGATTGCATAAGGTTTCAATGTATGATTTACAAAATATACAGAATATTAATGTGCTCTGTTTGCTCTGCTTTAGACCCTGACTCTGACTCCGATAAGGATGCTTTGCCAACAAAACGTCCAGATCAAGACTCTGGTGCGAATGGAAAGAGCTCAACCACCAGTCCATTTGTCAATGGTCCCTCAGGTATGTATAGTCAGAGCATCTCAAACAAAAAAAGAAGATATTCTGTATACTTTTCACGTTACTTCCAGGTTCTTATATTTTTTTTTACCCACTCAACATCTCGTTTTGTTTTAACTTAGAAACTAGCTTGATTATTGGCAAGTGGTTTGCGATAAAAATGAATATCACACATCATTGAACCTGAGAAGGGAGGAGTCTTAGACAATATTGGATTTCTTTAAGGTTGCCGTCTGTGCGTTACTGCTTTATGCTATATGTGCTAATTATTCTAATGAATTCATAACATGCTGAGAGCATTGAATATTAGAATGTTCAGTGTGACACTTTTTACTGCTTGCCAGATGTGCAACCATTTGTTTTGTTAATTGACTTTAAAATACGCTGAATCATTAATATTTCTACTATGTTGCCCAAATTAACTCTGGCTTTAGTAAATGTAGATAGATTCTCATCCAGCACAAATACTCTTGTAAACAACTTTTGAGCACGTAAAACGATCAAGTTCAACTAATCCACCCTTAGTCAGAGGCTCACCATTTAACTAATTTTGTAACCAAACAAGTCTTGTTTTTTTTGACTGTGTGTATTTCAAAGCACAACTAACAACTGCAATACAATATATGATGCATCTTGATTGTCAGCTTCTGCAGTCTATATTGATGGCTGTCAATGCTCGTAAGGAAAACAGCGTGGTTTAGTTTTAGCATGAAAGTCAGATTGTGAGACACAGTCTTGTTTAATATCGATTGCTGACTCCCACTGTTTGCACACAGCTACCTGCGAGGGTAATTGGTTTGTCAAAGTTCAGCTGCCAGCCAGTTAATTCTATATACCATGCTGAGAATAATTCTAAAGCAAATATAAGATGGCATTAAGTAAAGGTTTGAACAGTTTCTGATGCTTTGTCTTGTCTTCTCTTGTTTCCATATAGGTTCTAGCACAGATGGCAAAAATGCTGGACATTCAAGTATTTTGGGATCAGAGGTGGCCTTATTTTCAGGGATTGCTTCAGGATGTATCATCTTCATCGTCATCATAATTACTCTGGTGGTGCTACTGTTGAAGTATAGAAGACGGCATAGGAAGCATTCTCCACAACACACAACCACTTTGTCACTTAGTACATTAGCCACACCAAAGCGCGGTGGCAACAATAATGGTTCAGAGCCGAGTGACATTATCATCCCTCTAAGGACTGCTGACAGCGTTTTCTGCCCACATTATGAAAAAGTCAGTGGAGATTATGGACATCCTGTGTACATTGTTCAAGAGATGCCACCTCAGAGTCCAGCAAATATTTACTACAAAGTCTGAGGAAATCGTTGGTACCTTTTTGACATGTTGAGGACACTAAAGGTCCATTTCTTTCTGATGGGGTTTCTTGGTGACTCCTTATGCATCAAAGTGGACTTGCATAGGGAAAATGCACATACGAAAACCTCTCTTCAGAGAGAGAGCCTCCTTGGATAGCTAATGGAATCTGATGGTTCCTGTATCTAGGAACAAGCTGGAAGACTTTATATATTATGCCCATTCTGATGGCTATACCATGGTCATGTTCACCCTCCTTAAAGCCATGAGCTCCAGACATTCAAACATATACACAAAGCCAGGTTACCATGGAGTGATTCAAGGACCTAAATCAACTGTAGGCAATTTAAGGATGCTTTAGGATATTTATCTTGAAATGCAATCTGTTCACTTGATATCTCAGCTTTCTCAGTGCATACTGGATTGGTCACAGAGGCCCGTGCTTCTGTGACTAAAACAAATAGTTTTCTTGTTAGTCAATCACTGATTCATTTTGATCTGTTGTGTTCGTTGCCTGAAACCCTTGCATTGGATTCCCTTTCACGTCACCTCCTTTATCACAAATGGAACATTAATCTTTGCAACCTCTTGCTCTATCCATTTCTTCTTGCAATCACACTTGAATGGGTAATATATTATGGGAATAGTAATTGCTAATGCAGAGCCTTCCAGCAAGAAGCTAGAATGTCAGCCAGGCCAGGAGTCCATAGGATGTAAGCACTCCATGCAGTTAAAAAAAATTGCTGCCTCTGGAATTAAGCTTAAGATTACATGACAAGGGCTGTAGAGCACTTTGGTATCTCTAGACAAGATATAACCAGTGACGTAATCTGTAACTGGAGCAATTTGCAAGATAGAACATCAGTGTTCACAGGTCGGACTCTGCAGTACCTTCACTACAGCTGAAGAAGGTATTGTTAGACATAGGAATAAGCAGGTAGAGAAGGACAGTAGTAAGTTGTCAATGATGTTGAGGAGAGCTGGCAATAAAAAAGGAAGTTCTAAGAAACTCCTAGTCTGTTGTGTTAGATTTTTTAACAGGCTCAGGTGCTACAGTGTCCATATTATTTCTCAGACTGGGAGCGCTTTCAAGAAAAAAGCAGAAAGCCAAATGTGACCTAGAGGTCCAAGAACCAATGGTCAAAGATGAACAGCTGTTAATTTCATTTTTTCCCAGACGAGAGATATTTTTTTTATTAGTTTATTTTTTATAGAGCCATGATTCAAAGCCTACACATACATATATAATAAAATATTTGGACACCTTTGCTTTTTAGTAATGCAGTTCCAGAGGAGTGCATCTTTAGTATTTCAGTGGCAGACATAGCAATTTACTGGTGCTCTGTTTTAAAGAAAAGCACATATTGGAATAATTTTACAGTTCATAGGGATAACATAAGTTATTAGTATGGGAGAGCAGGAAATAAAAAAAATGAATAAAAAATATTTAATAGGTGTATAGCACACAGGGGATATATAGTAAAAAAGAGATTTTACTAATATATAATTTAAGATTGCACAGCCTGCCCCACTGGAAGATGTGAAATCTATTTGCAACAGTTAAATAGGTAGAACTGTTGGCATAACACAGAGCAGAATTAGACAGTGCTTCTGGGGAAGAAAAAAAACTATTCCAAAAATAACAATAATAGGAAGAAATGCAAAAATAACAAATCTCTCTAAAGGCGCCTCGCACAAGAGCAGACTAGGAAGTTAAAACCCCAAAAAAGCAGGAAATCACTGTTACGGCATCATGTATTAAACAAGAGGATTCTGTCAATTGTTTCTTGCGTTACGATTTCCTTTTGCCTTAATGCAACAATATTATGAGAATTCAGCAGGTTACAGAGCGCAATATCTATCCTTTCTCTCTCTCTCTCTCGCTCGCTCTCTCTCTCTTCTTCTCTCTCTTGCCACTTTCTTCTCCGACATTTATGTGCTATGCAAAACAGATATCATCATCACAGTCCTGTTTCTATGGTAACGCTTTGCTCTCTGAATTGGAAAGAAAAAAAAAATTACAACAACATTTTAAGGTTCTTGAGTCTCTAAAGAGCACCTGCGAATATGAACTGTCACGGAAGGAGTGCTCTCTATTTTCTCGAACCTGTAAATGCTATCAGAAAGAGAGCATTGCTGGACGGTCATTTATGACAGGACTTAGGGCTAGCCTTCTTTAGCACGTGCAATGCCTATTCTGGCATTTTGTTTGTGAAAATCCACATTATTTTGTGTGTGATATCTATTTTTTTTTTGATTTTTAATCCCTACTCGGAATCAAGAAACACGATTTGAAAAGGTTAGCCCAAAGAGTGCCGTAGGGTTTTTACAACAAGCCTCTGGACTATGGAAAGAGAGTAGCATTTTTTTTTTTATTTTTATAGTTTTTGTTTTATTGTTGTTTAGCAGTGTGATTTTGTTTTAAGCTGTGAAATCAAATCCATTGATAAAAAAAAAAGCAACCTTCAACAGTGTCAAACCCTTTTCTTTTTTTTTTGTGTCTGTTATTGTGTCTGATGCCGAATGACAATCTTTAAAATGTTCCCATTTATTTAGAAGCTGGTTCAGGTTTTGGAACCTTTCTGTAAATGCCTTGCTTGTGAGATCGTCTGATCCTTAGTCACCTGACTTAAGAATTTGCACCATTATGTCAAAGTGAAGATGCTGTAAATATATTGAGAACTGTGTCTGGATTTGGGGTGTGTCCGTAGCCTTATTCAGCTTTTTAAATATTAATATAGAGAAAGAAATTACACTTGGAAAAAAAAAGAGACAAAATGGATTTTCTTAACCAGATTGTGTATATAGAGCAATGTTGGATTTTTTTACAAAGTCTAAGCAAAATGTTTTGTATAAAATTGAATTTTTGCAATGTATTTAGCTACCGCTTGTCTAAAGGCAGTGTCATTTCCCTTTGCACTGTAACGAGGAAGAAAAGGTTAAAAAGGTTGCCAAATTGCTGCATATATGTGCCGTAATTGTGTACCATGAATATTTATTTAAAATAATTTTTTGTCCAATTTTGTAAGTAACACAGTATTATGCTTGAGTTTATAAATATTTGTTTCATTTTTTTAATAGCCTTTTCCTAGGTTTACAAGTTTTGCTTTAGTTTCACATTGTATTTAGTCCCCCTTCCTGTTCCCTCCCAGACAACAATGCTCTGAAATTTCACATTCCACCTCTGTTTCAAACTGAATTTGTTCTTAAAAAAATAAAATATTTTTTCCTATGGAATTTGAACTGTTTCTTGGATTTTTTTCCATATGGATCGTTCGGTCTCAGTTAATTAAAAAGAAAAACAGAAAACCATCACTGTACCAGATGCCCCTGTTTTCATCGGACAACCCCTTGATTGAGAGCTCTGTGTGCCAGATTGTCAACAAAAAGCCTATCTAAGACGAAAGGCAAATTAGGTTTATAAAGTAATTTTGTGTTTTGCTGTAAATGCCATAGTCTTCTTGGCAACTATTAAGTTACCTTTATACTTGCATAAATATGTGCCTGGATTTTGTTAAAATAAAATTGGCCGAGTTGATGTTGATGGTACCTAGAATTGGTCAATAAGGTTCCAGTCTGGCCACGTAATGTAATTGATGTGTTTCTTACACAGCCAACAGATATTAGGTATCTGATTACATTGAAGATATTAAAATTGTGCACAAAAGATCAAAATAATGAAATCATGAAATTTAAGCAATTAATGTTACACCGTATACTAGTACACCACATCCACTTGGGGGTCTCACTCTTTCTATGTCTTCTCATTGGCCCCTCATACCTATGATCTGCTTAATCTGTTTCTATGGCTTTTTGTACATCTGTATCGTAGCTGCTTTCACCAGAGGCATAATCTGGGCATTTTGGGCCGTTTCATCCATCTTCCTTCATTCCTCAGTGTAAACTATATTAAAATTCTGGAATGGGCCCAAGCAAACTGTGCATGAGCCTCTAGCGTTTGCATCCATTCAGAGGCAACACTAATTTCATAAATATCCAAAGCTGGAGCATTTGGTTAAGATATGACGTGGCAGCAAAATGGCAGCCCTCACAGCACATATTGATTCATTATTATATATTTGTAGTATTCAATTATCTAAATAAGTTAAATAATTGAAGGGCATTCTATGTTGATGTCTTGACAGATTCCTTACAGTACTTCTGTGGGCTGTTTTATTTTCCTTTTGTAAAAAGGGTTAAAAGGAACAGGGCACGGGAAAGATGTGAGTGGGAGAAACACTATTCTTTTGAGAAGTAAAAATACAATAGAATGCGTCATTATGTGTATACATTAATATTCCTCAGGTATAGGTAACCTTAGCTGAAATAACTTATTTATTTTCAAGCTATTTTGCCCAAAAAAAGAGTAAAAAAAACCAAAAGAAATCACCTTTCAAAAACCTTTAAATAAACTTTACGTTTTGCAATTTAACCATTTTGTCACCAGTGCTATGTGGCTGAGCGGATTCTTAATTTGAATGCTCAAGCATCTCCTGAATGTTCAAGCATCTCATGTAAAATTCGAAATTATTATTGATGCAATATATTTTTTTCATTACGTGTCTTAAAGAGGCTATGATCATTAAACATTATGCAAACGATACTCATTTTAGAACATGCACAGATTTTTATTAATTACACAACTTGTGTATTTCCAGATAGTTTCAACGTGCTTTGCTAAAATTGCAGCCAAGAAACCAGAGCAGGATAAAAGCTGAATTCTCTGAAGGCTCCATAATACCCACTCAATAAACCCTTTCTCATTCCTCTATCTGGAAGGATTTAAAGCTATTATATAATGCAGGCTTGGATGATACCCCAGCTGTGATGGAGATGGCACTTCTCAATGTGCTGTGAGCATTATATATATATATATATATATCATTTTATATAGCGCTATCAGATTCATCACAAATGGTATATAACATAACAAGATGGCACAACAGGTGAGGAGGGCCCTGCACAAATATATGTACCTGAGCTATTGTCATCTATGTTGACATGATGGTATTATCAAACAAGAACAAAATGTGAATTAACTGCCACAATTATAAATGGAGTCATCTGTCAGAGCAGAGTGGAGCTGCTAAATAATAATAATACCGTGATAATAATAATAATCAATGTGCTGTTCATATGGCCCTGAAAAGCCCAGCACGTTAAAGACATAAAAAAAGGTTATAGTTTGCAGTGAACATTATCCACATGAGGCATCAGCATTGTGTTGGCAATGACATGTTGGTTGTTTGAAAACGGTGATTATGACATATTAGTAATAAACAGGGAAGAAGAGGTTATATGTGTTATGAAAATGCATTTTCATAGTTAAGGAATGAAACAGAAAATATTACAAAGTACACTATTCACTTTGTACTTCATTCTACTAAAATCTTAAGGCTTTTTACGTGAAATGTTTTGCTTTGGTTGGAGACATATTTATTATCCTGGGTAGGCTCCCCCCCCCCACCATTTTTAAATTCCAAAAGGAAACAAACATTCTTATGCCTACGAGATTGAGTCCTCTTACTACCGAATTTATGTAGAGTGTGCCTCTTCTGGATTTTCTATAGGAGTATCTAAAATGCTTATATGGGGGCTTTTCTGATGAAAAGTTGTGTCCTGTTTCTTCTTATAGGCCGATTATCTATTTATTACCTTTATTTTTGGTAAATATCTCCCAGGTTTCCTTTCCGGGGATGTGTGAGGATCCATCAGTTATCAGGAGGAGTTGCCTTGCTCGTGGGTCTCCATTCTGAATAGTCCAGGGTGACCATAACCTGATGACCTTCTTGCTTTTACCCTCTAAAGCTACACTTGTTGTCATTTCATTTTAATTACTAACCACTTTATTTCATGTAAATTCCTTAATATATATATATATATATATATTATAATAAGTATATATATCAGCTTCTACTTGTTCAACTTCTACGTAATGCCAAATTCCTTGATTGATGATACCATCATTTGTATGAACACTACAGAGGAAAGCTTAGTTTTTAGTATTATTTTGAGATATAGGTATATAAATGGTTAAGACACTTTCATAAATGGAGAAACTGGATACAAATAATTCTTAATTTATGCGCTTGTGGCATTATTTTATTCAATTATATTAAACTTACTAGCTGATCAAGTGTCTTTTTCACCTAATGTGTGTTTATGTTTTCTTGGAAGAAACATTCTGATTAAGAACGTTTCTTGGAAGAAATGTTCTTATGATTTAGAATGGTTCTTATCTGAATGATTGAGTTGTTTTTTTAGTATATTATTTTAAATAAATGTTAGTGGGCAATGTGATTGCTCAATTCTTCACTAACATCTGTTGTTATTATTATTAGTAGTAGTATGGGGGATGGACCCCTTAAAGTTTGACCTGCACACCAACAGTTCTTCTGCCTGTTTTTCACTCTGTAACTTGGTGCCATATTGAGGATGGATGAAGAGGGCTTTTTAAAGACATTTTTAGTTGAAATGATAGCCATCTGCCCACCGCTCTGTATGCTCTGAGCATGAATCTCATTACGAACATGTTGTTTTCACTTTCTTCCAGGCAACACACTTGGCTGTCTCTTAGCACAGCTTTTCCTCCTACTTCTCTTTCAACCGAAATTTGAATTCTCGCAGAGCTTCAAGTATTTAATTCTAAAAGATTTGTATGTATTTTGGTGTATTTTATGGTACTTTGTGCGCTATATATCACTTATTAGAAGAGTTCATTCTTATTTTGGACAACATACACACTATCTGTCTCACCTGTTTATGATGTGTAGTCACTGTTCTTTATGGATGGATAACTCCAGTGAGCTTCTCTTGCAACAAGAGTTTGCTTGGCATGAAATGTACAGGAAAATTACTGAGATTTCTTGAAATTCACTTCACAAATTGACCTATGAATAATGCAAGGCCATCTTGTACCTTCTGTCTGAAAAAAAATTTGTCAAGGTTGGTGTCACGGAAGCCTCCAGGAGCCCGTTTCTAATAGTGAACTCACGTATAGTGAAAGCAGTGATACTAAACTTATGATTTTCTAACAGTTTCGCTTTCCTAGGTTCCCTGCTTGCTCATTCATGTCCCAAAATGCAATAACCATGCAAAAATCAGCCGGCATTGATTCACCTTCACTGTGTGATCATTATATCTAAGAATTTGGTGGGTCTGACCTGAAGCTTTCATATGAAACCTGACGTAGGTTTCTTCAATCAATTTGATCACACCAACTCCCAGCAATGGTTACATCCAATTCATGCCTAATTCCTGACGACATATACATGTTCCCTACCCACTCAAGTGCCTAGCCATTCCATCTACAAAGCCACAGATGAAGGGCAGATGAAGGGTACCCATTGACTCAAATGAGAAGTAAACATCACTATGGGTAATGTGGGTGCATTATGGGGTGGTGGCATGAGGCAGCTGGACAAATTTACGTTATGGGCTCTCAGTCTCTATTAACCTTACTTTAATGACACATCCAGGAATGCTATCATTTTTTCCCATCCAGTATGTGTTAAAAGAGACTAAGGGAACACCTTGTGTTCCGGTGTTCTGAATCACAAAGTGACCCTGTACTTTTATAAGCCTTGCAGTGTCGGCTGTCAGAAACTAAATCTGTTTATATAATCAGTCCCATCACACCTCATTCTCTGAGTGCAAGATATTTCAGATATGCAGCAGTAACAAAGGAAATGGCACTTAAAATTTATGGGAAATGAATGAAACAGGCATAACATACACAAAGTAAAGTGTATGGACGTAATGTGCTTGGCGTTTATTATATTTAAGTCATTTGAAAAAAAATAAATAAATAGACAAGCTAAACCCTGAAACCACAGAACAGAAATGTTAAAATTAACTAGGACATTATGAAATTCTGTTTTAAATATCTCTGCATGAGGCATCCACGCAGACTGTTTTCCTCTCCAAAAATATAAAGGTCACAAAGTAAGTACATTACATATGACTATTGTTCACTATTGAGCTGCAATCCAGACCGCTTACAGCTTGGAGCAGAGTATCATGAATCCAGTAACAAACCTTAACACAAATTTCATTGGGGAACCAGACCAATATGTATAGCACTGAAATTACCATCTGTTGCTGTGCCGGGGCCAGCTGTCCAACAGTTAATTAAAATGCCTGAAGCTTTGTATACTCAGACTAGCCACTTTAATTAACTAAAAATGACACTATTTAGTAATCTGATTATCTCCAATCTAACCACTCTCATACTTTCCAGGAGTCTGACCTGATAATGGCAAGCCCTTCAGCTAAAATGTACACAGTGCAGTACAATGATCAAAGGACGACTTGAAATCAGGTGGCTGTAATTTTACCAGTGACTCTCAGCAGTAAATCTGAGAAGTAACAACGCATGATCTGTCTGTCTGTCTGTCTATCTAGCCATATAACATATCTACGGCATCACTGTGTTGGCCGTCCATGTTTAAGAGAAAATAACACAGAACTTTTATTAGTAGATTCATATCAGTTACTACCGATATGTTGTTAAAGGCACTTTTTATAATGCATGTTCCAAAACTTAAAATACATACCTTCAGGAGAAGCTGCAGCCACTAGTATAACACTTACACACCAGTGCTAACCACCAGCCGGCCATAAGCTTGGTGGGCATGACCAAGGTCATTGAGCTTACCACACAAGAGGTTGGGGATGACTGAGACCTGACTTGCATCCTTACACCCAAACTCTGTCACCGGCAAGGACACTGGACCCACGGGACAAAAAACACGTTAGTTACATAAAACAAACAAATGGAGGGAATAATTGGCTACTAACCATTACCAATTGGCAATGAGGAGCGTCACCAAAAGGGCTCGGGACACCCACCCCCTGGCATGCATACAGCCAATCAGACTGCACTCACCCACACTCATACATGTACCCTGTCCGTTAAGCCGTGCTAACTGCCAGAGGCCTTTGTATCTAGCGGATCAACTGGAAACCAACTGGATATTTCCTAAACTATAAATCTTCTTTATATAGTGTTAAGATAATATGGTTATTCAGTCATCTTACGCCTCCCTAGTAGGCTTCTGTGTGTGGGAGGATTTGTTTCTTAATTAGTATACAATGCGTGATAATGATAATTAACAAAACACATTAAAAGAGTAAATTTTAGATAACAAAGTAAGCATTGTGAACAAAACTAAGTAGCAAAAAGGCCGTACTCTGCATGTGAATGAAGTAAGAATCTTAGAATGTAATCTGTCGAAATAACAGCAGGATAAAATTCAATTTAGACTCATAGCATTCTCTGTGCAAAGCCAAACCATGTGATTGTTCCTGTTGTTTCAATATGGAGCATGCATGGTGTAAAGAGAACTCTGGTGTGATGATTATTGCTTAGCACTTTGTCTACCTATATGAGTTCCAGCATTGAAATCACCAGGTTCTTCATAGGCAGAAAATAACACGAGGGGAAATAACAGAGAGATCGACAGCTACGCAAACAACAAAATGAGAGAAATGCAAAAACAGAGTTACTGAGTGGCATGTAGGGCTGCACAAGGCTTACTGGTGTTTGAGGCTAGAAGCAGCCCTAGAGCCCAATAAAGAGGTCCACGTGTAGGATCATTGACAACATGTGTCAAGAATGACATTGCCCTAGTCATGTGAAAAACACTTATTTCTTATATTATTATGAGAGTAAGAGAAGCTTGAAAGAAAGCAATAAGGTGGCTAACGATGCTAATCTCTCAGTAAAGTAATCAAACCAAGTTCACACACACTTTATCAATCAGAAAAAAATATTAAATATAAGTCAATATGTGCCTTAGAGGTTATAGCATTTTGAATCGATGATCCGGAACAGACAAGAATATTAAAATGCTGACAGTGGGCAGTTTAATAGAAGCAAATATATGAACTTGCTAGTTGAGTACAGGATAACTCCAAGGAATAGTACAGAATTCTCAAATGCAAACAAGGCGAGCAGACTTTGCTCTCCTAACTCTGTGGTGCCCCTTTGAAACTCCATGCCCATTCAACTCTGATCATTGTTAGCAATCAAAGGATCGATGAATGGAGCCGACTGCCAATATGGTTGCTTAAAACCTTGACAACATACTGTAGAAAAAAGTAAAAGTACCAGCATGCTGATCTATTGTGATGTCACTTGTGCCCCACTCAAATGCTTTCTTTTTTTGTCCCCCTATAACTCTAATGCATACCAACATCCACTCACTCTAACACCATGTGCTTACATAAACATAGAATCTTTCTTTTGCTCCCTGTTCTCCATCTCACAGGTGCCATTAACCCTAGGCTCACTCCTAACACACACAAAAATAGCATAGGTTGACCACATCCCAGGCACACATGCCAACACCAAAAACTTGCTAATACACACGCTAATTGAAATAACAGATAACATTATATACTAGTAGACACACACATGCAAACACCATATTGTCACATCCTCAGGCCCCACCCTTGGGTACCTGCTGCTGGCGGATGTGCCTATAGTGTCTTGCAAGATGTTACATGCTAACACCATACACCAATAGACACACATTTTAACACAATATGCTAACATACACACTCACACTAATGCCATACAAGAACACACACACCATATGTGAAGACATGCAAACATCACATATGCACACACTTTCCAACAACATACACTTACTCACACTACATCAACACTATATACATGGAGACTTCATGGAGAGCTATTTCCAGCTGCAGCACTGCTGTCTCGCTACTACCAAGGTGTCAGGACCCTACTGGCCACCAAGGTCTTGCCCACTTTAGTGCTCCCCTGTGGCTTAGCAGGGGCACCCAACCTCCCTCCTCACTCAGGTGAGAAGGCAAGAAAGCCGGCCCTCCCTGCTTGGCCAGGCCCAGTACACCAGTACCGAGCATCCCACCTTGATGGTGGCCCTGTTTGGTACCATTCATACCATAAGATGCAGATAACATGCATTTTGTGTCTTACTGGTATAAACATATAGAGAATGTATAGAAAGTAGAGAAACCGTAAAAAAAGCACAGCAATGATACAGTGAGTGAATAAATGCTGATTTAAGTCTTCATCACTGCATCCTAATATCTGAATGGGGAATTGCAAATAAAACACACCACAAGGTTTCTCACTGGTTCCATGAAATCCTTAAAACAGAGCAGCCATTGTTACCGTTTGCCAACCTTTCCTTACCTCAGTTACTGGATGTGATAATGGTAATGTATGTGTAATGGAATAAATCTGGTAAAAGGAAGCCTGTAATGACCATTGGTTTATCTTAACCTAATTTATATTAGCTGTTCATTGCTGCAATTACTGACTTGGAAGGTCACAAGTAGCCTTTGTATTAATGGAAGGAAATATTTGCAATGCTTAGTGGTTTTAGCTGTATACTAAGCAATCGCAGAATCCGTTTCTGCCCAAGGCAGCTTTTTCCATAAGTCAGAATAGGGGCTTAGCTATGGCGGCATAGTAAGATGGTTCCCTTGTCTAGTTCTGCTCCGGGCGAAAAAAAGGAAAGTAATGTTCCCCACAACAGTGGCTGCAATTTGTAGGAAATCAGTCACTGAAAGTTTGTATAACTACTTATATCAATATGTTTGAATTGAGGCAACTTCCTTAAATTGATGAATATGCATTTTATTTAACAGAAATAAAGAAATAATACATGAATTACTTCATTTGTAGTCCCTGACACCCTTCAATGAAAGATAAACAAAAACATGAGTTTTAGTTATATGTCTGCCCCGCGGAGTTTTCAAGTTTTCTCTAATTAACAATTGATCAATTAGCTTTGCTGTATAAACATCAAGTGTGTTAGTTTGTATTGTCCTGGAAACTGTCAATAGTCCTTACGTGTTAAAGGTTGGACACACTCGGTATGCATAATTAAGGTAAACATTAACATACAAATGCAATTTGCAAGTATCAGTAAAATGAGTTCTCACCTGTTTTTTTGAGCAGAAGTATCATTGAGAGAAACAATGAAGTATGTTTTGGTGTAGAAGAGTGTAATAAAATGCCCTGTTACCTATTGTTAAACAGTGCTACTTCTGACTACTTGGTTAAACGTTGTCGTGAGATATTTAGGTAAGTGGGACCATATGGTTCCTTTAAGAGATGAAGTTTCTGAAAGATGTATGTGGAGACAATGGTTTTAATGGTTCCAGCACTATACTTATTCTCGTGTACCTATGTAAAAGGTCATTCCGGTTACATTAATCTCTGGGCCAAGCCTGCTTGGAAATCCCATTGAAGTTAGCTTCGTCCCAGATGGACCATTAGGCTGAAACCTGGAAATGCAACTTGACAACAGATTGACAACAGATCAGACCCATTAGGTCCATCGACAGCAGTCTTTCCATTTTCCCTGATGTAAAGCCTGAGACTATAATCAGTCCTAGGACTTGTCTTAGATTTGGGATAGCTTGTTGCTTATCCCATGTATGTTTCACTGAAGAAGCCTCTACCACTTCTGCTGGGGCACTAGACCACCTAGTCTTTTCTGTTGGTGAAGAGTTCAGGTATTTTATTGTTTACCAGAATACATTTAAATACTTAGCCTAGTGTATGGTTATGTGTGATAAATATAAGAGATTAAAAAAACAACAGGCAACTGCACATGGTACAGCATGCTAACTTTCAGCTAAGGTATAATAGACGTAACAAAGAGGCTAGCACAATGCATAGTGTCAAATCTGTACTATACCGTGATATCCTATATGTTTTACTGTGGCAGCCTATACATTATAATAATGTCTGACATTCAATACAAGACAGCCACAACCATCTCACCATTTGCTGGAGTTGTGTTTACTTAATGCAATATCACTTTTCAATCTGCTTTGTAATCTCTGTAAAATGGATTGCGTCCTGTATTGTTTTGGCTATTGAAAGGATATGTACACAAGCGCCACATCAAACAAATCAACAAATACGTTAGGTGAATAGATCATTTATTCTCGGATAACTTGGATACACTTGCATATGCAATGGAAAGTGGTTTTGTTACACGCAGAGCATTGAATGATTGCACATGACAAAAGCTTATTTAGGATACTATATAGGCTGACTAAAAGTCAGCCGCTTGGGGAAAACGATATACGTGGAGTGTGGTAAGAAGAGAAATGAAGCTGGCCATTATGGTGCTTGCGTGTTTTCATCATAGGTTCTTATAATCATGACCGGGAATTTGTCCATTAAGTTGTGAAATTAAATAATGACGTTCCAAAAAGATGCATAAAAATGATGATGTACAAATTGTTCAACAAATGTTTTTTAATTAGTTGGCTTGGTCACGTAGAGTTAAAAATTATTATAATAATAATGTGTTGATGAATATATTTTACATACAGGCTTAATAAAGAATCTATATGGTGCCAAAGAGAGAAAAAAAGGTTATAATTTTTTTGTCTATTCAAATTAACACATAGTTAATGTCGAAATGCAAAGAAACATACGGTAATTATATGCTAGCAAAAAACTGAGCAGCAAAACACATCCAATCTGCTGGGATACAGTATATAGTGGGAAAACTCAAGTCGTTGCAGTAAAGAACCCCCCCTCTGGTAAAATGATGTCAACAGGCAACAAGAAATGGGTGAAACATCCAGGAAATGTTGAGATCTCATGGCAATGCTTTCTGTCTACGAGCGGTCATGAGACGCCATGAGAAAGAAGATGAACAGAAAAAGTCTCTCTTCTTGGCAGTGACGGGAACAGATCCTCTTGATGCACACAGCATGTTCATGTTCAGAGATGTTGTAGCAAACAGGATTTTTTAACTGCATTGTAGAAATCTGAAGCCTTTCTCCTACCAAACACGACGACATAAGAAAGCATGTCTTGAAATCGGGATTACAAAGGCAACTGCGGAGTCAATTGAATTTCTCACAGGCCTTGAACTGAATATTTAGCCTTTCCTAGAACAACTCAATTCGTACCATGCTGTATGAAGAACTCAGACTAGCATTTTCCTCTTACGTGAATGCAAACGACAGTGAGGGTGTTCCCATAAGAAAAAATATATGGATGTATGGCATCCCATAGCAATTATACAAAATCAGAGGATGTACATTGCTGCTTCCAACATAAAACGTACAAGAATTTTAAGCTTTTACAAAAAAAAGCTGCATTATATCTGCCTATTAGCACTGCAAAGTTTGGAAATTTTCAGACATAAGCGCAAGTTATTGGCCAAATGAGTAGCATCGCAATTGTCATTTAGCGAGTTGAACCATGTGTGCAGAATACAATTAAATGGCTTGGGAACTAAAGCTTGGCTCATCAAGAGGGAAGATGTGTGAGCTGGAGTCAAAGCCAGCTAAGCCCCCTATCTTCGATTTCGGTCTTCACCCATATTCGAAGACCTTCCATAAATAGTCATGAACTCTTGCTCAGCTCATACATGGATTTAACAGCCAAGTTTGAGGGTTTTGGGAAGTAATAATGCACATACATGTGAACTGTAATGTACTGTGTTAATGTTGCATACCTATAAGGAACTAATATGGTCTGATATAAAAATAAAATTAAAAAACAATGTTTCATAGGAAGAAATAATTTTCTAGACTAAATAAAAGTGTAAAAAGCGTGTGATAAATGGAGAAAGGGATAGAAAGAGAGAGCGCTACAATGGAGGTACAGTATCTTGTATTATATTATTTTAATCTGAAAATATGGAGAGTGACTATTCTCTGATGTGATGAAATTACAATCCGTCTGATAAAACCCAACTTCTAGCAGTCAAGTATTTCTGCGTGAGTTTATAATAGTCTTTGATTATTTTGATTAGTAACCGAAATCATTAAATTGCAATATAATTTTGTCTGGTCACCCAGGTTTTTTACTTGCTGTTGTATATTATAACTGTTTGTTAATTGACGGTGGTGTAGCAAACCTTTCCACAGACTTTGGACAGTTAGTGCTTCGGGGTAAAAAAAAAGGATGCGTGGTAACAGAAAGGGAGACATCTATATGCTTCTAATGAATTCTTTTATATCCCCATTTAACACGGGTAAATGTTTTCCTTCCTGTTTGCCAATATCTCATCATAACATTCTTTGTTAAAGCGCAGTCATTGCAAATATATTCCATACGCAAATCAAACATATTAGGGTACTCTAGGGTACTTTAAGCCATAACATGGTTAATATAAGTTGGATATTCTATTATAAGAAACCTATGGGATTTATATAAATGAGTTCCTGTTTCATTCATAAAGTATATAGTTTTAGCACTTTTAGACGCTTTAAAGCACAAATGAAGTACTAAAGTAAGCATAAATGAATACTCATTCTGTATGGAGTTGTGTTAAATCCTGTATAATAAATTGTTTTCTGGATGCGTTTCGATGAGGCATTATGCACTATTAAGATAAATTCCCATCAAGGCATTTACATTATTATAGGTTTTAACAGTGCTAACACTTAATTATGTGCCTGTACACATTGCTGTACCGTTCATTCAAACAGTACAAAGAAAGCAACAAACTGAGTCGAAGAGGAATAGAGTAACAGAGGTAGAGTTGTACACCCATCTGTTACATTTATTTTCATTCATGCTTCTTATCACACACATATCAAAACATATAACTTAGAATCGCAAGCACCCCTTTCCATCATGAATGATATCGTCATCTTCCAGCATCTTACGTTCTAGGATATTCATGAAGACATCAATGCTATCCTTACTAGCCTTTCTACCAATTCTCCTATTCTCTCATTCTTAGCGTTACTGTGCACTGCCCCCCGCCAAATTCTCATCTACCCCCCATCAAAAAAAATCATTTTTAATGCTACCTTCTGTAAGTATAGCCATTCACTATCTTTGGCCAACAGGTACATTTTAACAAAGTACATTTCCAATAGATTAGAGGGATTTGTGTCACAGATGTGCCAGTGTATTAACGTATTATAAATGCTTTAATTCTGATTGAAATGTATTAAATATACCAGTTATTAGCTAAGGTTCCCAAACAGTATAATTTTCCCTGTTTTCCCAGGCAATGTTGATAGGTGGTGGATTTCTTTTAAGAATACTGAATAATTTATGTTTAGCCAGAACCACAGCAAAGGCTTGCAAAAAGGGAAACAAAGGCCTGAAATATCCTGGTCTTCCTTTGTGACAACAAAACTCATGACCCATCCGAGTCAAAATTTTCATTAATATGTATGAAAAAGAAAGAGGTGACTATTTGAAATGTCGTTTTCTGTTTTTCTTCACTCTGGGGTCAAACAGATTAATTTACCTTTACGATAGCATTAAACAAATACATACTGGGACAATACAAACCTTTGCATGGTGACCTGTTCTTTAATAGGGCTGCACCAAGAACAAGAGTTGACTAGAAGAAATTGTTTTTCATTTAAAGTACCAAAAAGGGTTGTTTGCAGTAAAAGCAATAAAGATTTTAATTCCTTGTTCGTCCCTGCATCAGACTAATTTACTGCCTAAAGTAGCTATGATATCAAATTCAATAAATGGCTTTACATATGGGCTGGAAAATGCAGGGATATATTGGGTTATAAGAAAAATGGTTAGTTTTAGCTTGTTGATTAGATTCAATTTTGGAGTAAAAAAGAAATGTTTCACCTTTTCGAGGCATAATTGGAAATCACTTCAATGTGGATTTTTTGTCTTCTTCTAGATGAGCAGCCTTGAACTTGATGTTTTGATGGCTTTCTTGCAACCTAAATTACTGTGTTACCATGTTCCTTTTGTTGGAGTAGGCAGTTGTAGGACAGAAGACATAAAATGAATACATTGTACCTATACTGCACATCATAATATCAAATATAACTTTACATACTTCCACAACTTCCACAATTCACTGAGTGAAGGGCATATACACTATATTACCAAAAGCATGTGGCCACCTAACCATCCCACCTAATTGAGCTTGTTGGACATCCCATTACTAAACCATGGGCATTAATATGCAGTTGTTCTCCTGCCATCTGCGAAACCCAGATTAATCGATCAGACTTACAGTCCAGTGGCAGTGTGCGTTACACCAATTCAGCTGATCCTTGACATTGTGCATGGAAACCCATTTCATGAAGCTACCGATGCACAGTGCTTGTGCTGATGTTGCTTCTAGAGGTGGTTTGGACCTCTGCAGTAAGTGATCATACAGCGAGCAGGTGATTTTTACATGCTGTGCGCTTCAGGACTTGACAGCCCCGTTCTGTCATTGTGCATAGTGTTCCTCTTTGTGGCGGAGCTGTTGTTACTCCTTGATACTTCCACTATCATTAATAGCACTTACAATGGGCCGGCGGCAAATCTAGCAGGGCAAAATTTTTATGAACTGACTTTTGGCAAAGGCGGCATTCTAGTGCCACATTTAAAATGAATGAGCTCTTTCATACAACTCATTCTATTAAGAATGGTGTCCCTTTGTGCTTGGTTTTATTTACCCTATAGTAATGAGAGTTGCTCAAACACTTTACAATTAGGAGGGGTGTCCACATACAGTTGGTCAAATCATGCAACTGCAATACACCATTCTTAATTCACATAGCAACTGTGGGTGACTTCGTATGAGTACCATGACCTATTGTTTTTATGTTAATAATTTGGGATACTAATGGGTATATTCAAATATATTTCACAAGGCATGAGCATAAGAAACATTGCAAACTGTTTACGGTTAAAAAAATGGCATAAGAGTAAGGTTTATGAAAAACAATAGGTGGTAATGCAAATACTTGAAAGGTTTTGGATGCATTACAATGTACACATGTAATTATCATGACAGTTCTGAGATGTTCCAGATTGTCGTTATGCAGAAATAAGTCTGACGCATAAAATTAAGCACAACTCATCAGAAAAAAAGAGCCTAAAGCCTTCACTAAGCCCAAGGTGGACGCCAACTGAAATAATTGTCCCCGGTGTTGATTAGAGAGGAATTTTGGGTGAATGTACCAAGAATGCCATTCAACAAGGTAAATCATTTTCATTTCCTTCATGGATGTGAGATCCATTTTTCAGAAGCTTGGGATGTTATACCCAGTAAAGTAACAAAAATAAATTCCAGTACAAGGGCTTATTCACGTTATATAAAAACATTTGATTCACTTTATGAACAAGGCAGTCAACGTCTATAGAAGCAAGGAGGGGGTTTTGTTAATTAGACTTGAAATAATAAATACACTGCATTTTGATGCATGGATGAAATGGGGGGGTAACAATTGGTACTGACACTTTAAGGCTAGTGAACGATAAATGATATGTGGGCTGCACACAACATTTTTGGAATGTGCCACCACGTGTATCTAGCCAATGGCTTCACCCTAAAGGACAGGATCTGCTGCGTGAGTGACAATAAAAGTATCTGGGAGGTGCCTTTGGGTTACTGGCCCACTGGGCATTTGCTTTGTTTGACCCATTGCCAGTTTGAGTCTGGTCTGATTTTAAGCACCAGTTGTGAAAAGGTTTTATAGGATTCCTTTAATGCCTTAAAGATAATGCTTATTTATAACATAGGGTCAATAGGGACTATAACATAGGGTCAATATCACTTACTGCCACATGTCACTTAGGTGCTGGTTCTGGCGCGTGTGTTTAGTTTTGATTGACCTGTTCTTGCAAAGAAATGTGAGAAATTGTGCCTAACTAACTGTGGCTTTAACAGCTGGTACCTGCTGACAGTTATTTAACCCATGACAAAATGCTTAAATTCGTGGAACCAACCAGTTCTCCATTGATTGAGGATGTCTTCAAATGATTTCTGGACAGCAATATAATACATTCCCTTAAAATAAAATAGACAGTCCACACAAAAAGGCTATCCAGGTCAGAATGAAAAAAAGGGTTATTCTGCAATAGATTGTGTCAGAAAGTAGAGGTAAGAAAATCCCATGTCTCGAAAGTTTGATTCTCACAAATCAGTATATTTGTGCGCAATTTATAGACTAACAGGTTGACATAAATACATAAACAACTAACTTGCCCTTGCACGAGGGACATTTATATTTTGTAGAAATGTTCTCTCCGTTGAAAACTTCCATGTGTATTTTCAGCCCCCTGAAAACTACAGGTATTTAAAAAAATTCCATTCTTTGTTATTCTCCCTAATGTATAAAACATAGTACTTTATTGAATTATAGTATGTTGCTTCCCCTGGCCATTAGATAAATGATATAACACAAATGGTTAGGGTCCCTCTTCTCCATGTATTCTGAAGACACAAACATGATTGAGATGCATGTAAATGGCTGTATGTTGGGACTCTTCATTGTGCATTATGTGTGGCTATAGAGCCTTGGGGACCCCAGAAGACTCTCCCCCATGTGCTGCTAAGTAGGGCTAGATTCTACAATTCAGTCTGTACATTATGGACCTCTTTTATTGTCATATCTTCTACAGTTGACAATTTAAAAACAAGTTTATTATTTTAGAGGCTGACTTCCTTCATTTAAAGTTACACATATTTAAGAATATTCAGGACCATCTTTAACGTGGGGCAAAAGGGGCAGCTGCCCATGTAGTCACCATAGCCTAACTGTCATGCAGCCACCAACAAAGACCAGTCCACAAATGCTTCTGTCCTTGTGGCCTTGCTGGTGCAGGGGATATGACATTATATCCTGGCACAAAGCAGAAGGGGGTACATAGACCATAAAGGAGGCAAAGTCCTAGCTGGCACAACCTCCATAATAAACTTACCCAGCCCTGTATGTCCTAAAGAGGTAGACTGCCTGGATATGACATCATATCTCAGCAAACAGCAGATAGTGGAAGCAGAGTTAAGTGCTAGCAGTGGCCACTGATATTACCTGATTAATATTCTGGATAATAACGAGGGTTAACTCAATTATATAGCAAATTGCATCTAGCTACACGCTAGATTTTCATATGGTAAAAACAAGACAAGGTGGATTACATCTGGCATTTCATTAACATATCATTGACCCAAAATATCAAGAATGGAGAACAGGCTCTATTAGTATTCAGTTGATAAAATGACAATGATTGTTACAATTTACATACATAAATAATAACTATAACAGACTTAGCCTGAAACAAAATGATAATGCCTCCCACTACCATTTGCTCCCAGTCTGTGGCAACAGCTGGATACCTGTAACCAAACGTTAAAGTAACCCATGGATTTCACAAATGCCATAATCACGCCTTGATGAGACTTTTTAAAAGCTTGAAATAAAACACTCTGTTCCAAACCAAACTAATTTTAATGAAATACTGAAGGACAATCTGCAATTAAACTCTTAAAGGAGCCCTGTTTTCACGTCGATTGCATATTGGAGTCAATCTTGCATGGACTCCAGTGCATGTAGATTGGCGCATTCATTCTTTAGCTCCAATTGAAATACGGTAGATGGAAACGGCAGCCAATCACACGCATGCTTTCTCAACACTGGTATTTTGCTAGCATATATTGGCTACTGCTTCAGCGACTTCAAGGGGAGTACTAGTGAGAATGTGAAGGAAATATCCTACCTGCTTATACTTCCTGGTTTCAGTAAAATAAATAATTAAAAGGGACAGTCTTTACAAAAACACAGGTTTGCATTCTTTACATCTAAACGTAAGTTAGTTCTACAGTCAAAATTCTCCAAAACAAAGACTTGGTAGGGTGCACAAGTCTTCGTGTCTAAGTGTCACAAATGTTCACCATAATTTAAACCAAAAGTTGCAAACTGTTCCAATTTATAATTGGCCTGACGTGACCGTTTCCATGGCCGATGCCTGTTTTGCCACAACACAGGCGATATATGAGCAGAATGTGATGAAAAGTTATACCACCGACCACAAACACATTCTATATCGACCGGTACAAAAAGTTGCACGCTTTGTCTGGGCATGTGGTAGATGTATTTAAAAAGAATTTAATGGAAGTAACTACATTTTAAGTTACTAATGTCAGTATGTTTAATGAGGTTTGATATTTTATATTATATAATGATAATATTATATATAATAATAAATATTATTACATTTCCAATCCTAACAAACAGAATCTACACAAAGGTATAACAAGGTAACACAGGAAAATTGTTTCCCAGGGAGTTTGATTTTTTTCATTTGTGAAACACATTGACAAATGATTTATTGCTTTTGTTTGGATCAATATTCGCATAGCCACAGACAAAGGCTGGCCATCTCGACCAATTATATTTCAACATAGATTGGACAATTGTCAAAACTCACTTACCAGAATAAGTGACAGTGGACAATTTATTTTTATCGAAATGATTGGCTTCATCAATGAGCTTAATTTGATTTCTTTTTTTTTAAAAAAAAAACAAGCCATTGTCAAAATTAGGTAATATTCAGTAGGTTGTTCCCTTGCTATTGAGGACTCCAAGTCCCATAATGCTATAAATATTGGGACAAAGGCATGGTAAACATTTTTTTTAAAAAGGTTGATACGTAACTATTATCAAAAACAGGTATATTAAAGTCTACAATAGCGAAGCATTCATATGACATTTTAAGACATGTTCAATGCCTAAAGTAATATAGAGTTATGCTAATGACATATGACAGCATAACATAGGATTGTGGTAACCGCAGCTCAATATTATATGATTAAATTACGTCTTCCACTTGGGTTTTAAAAAGGTTGCGGTTTACATATTAATTACACAAGCCATATTATCCACTTTACTGAGCTCACTTTTGAAATCAGAATATATTTCTATTATAAAGGCAGTAATAAATGAGGTGTCAACAGCTTAAGTGAGTGTTCTGAAAGTGAACTTAGTAATAATGTTATTAAACTTTCTTTTAACATTGTGCAGAGTTACATGCTAATTAATTAAACACAACATTGTTATGGCATTGTTAAGGACAGACATTATTACACCATACATTCTGTCTGTCAGTTCTATGAAATTCTCCAGAAATAGTTCCCTAACTGCCTGTGGGTACCACGAACAAACAGGATTTTACAATTATGTCTGTGTTTTAATTTAAATGGCGTTATCATAGCCAGCGTTACAGTACGTTCACTATTATTCAGTATACTTCTGGCCATCATTTTTGTATAAGGTTTGCTCCTTTGGAGCAGGACTAAGAAGAAGACTTGTGCCATTTTAATAACATTTGCCAATCTCATCAATTCTTATAAATGTCTCTGAAAATAAGCAGGGACCCCAAACAAAACAAACAAAAATAAAGCAAAGCACTCCTAATTTTCATTTACTCTCATTCACAATCTCTCATTCACAACACTCTCTAAGGCTATCTCACACTCATGCACTCATGCACTCTCTCACACTCCCTCTCAATCTCTCCCTACTTTCTCCCCTGACTCCTTGCATGTCCCTGTCTCCTTTCCCACAGCTCCATTTCTTCTTTTGACTCTTCATATCTTCTGTCTTCATCCACTTCTGTCTTCAAACACTTCTCTTACTCCACGAATCTGTCTTCATTATTCTGGCCTTCCGTTGCACTTCGGCAAAGGATGGAGGCTCTGGGCACACAATTTCCCTGACTGGAGGAGCTTAGACAGTATATGCACGGAGGCTCTGCCCTTTGCCAAAATGCACCAAGAGGCCAGGTTCACGGAGAAGCAGACAAAGGAAAGATGATAGAAGAACAAGAAGAGGGAAGAAAATAAGCAGAGCTGTAGACAGGAAAGGAGATAGGGACACAGAAGTGTTGGCGGAGAATGTAGGAAGGGATTGAGAGAGAGAGCGTGAAATAGTGTGAATGAGAGTATAAGAGAGAGCGTAAGAGAGTGTTACAACAACATTTTCAATGGAAAAAGCCTTCCAAATTAATTTCATTTGGTCCATTTGCACAAATCTACTAAGGATATCTACTGGCCTTTCAGCTGAGGAGGGGACAAAGGGGTCACATTTCCCTTGAGAAAGTATAGCTCCTGAAGAGGAAGACTGGGGACTCGATGATCGACTGATGCTCTTCAACCAAAAGGTTGGCACAGGGTTGCCTTTTGTTCTTCACATGGAAGAACTGCACCCTGGGCTCCAATAACATTTTAAAACCCCTCAATTTTCATCCTCGGTAGTAATTGAAGTGGCTTAACACACAGACAATACATTTTAAGAAACAACAAACACCTAAACAACACAGGATTACTTACTGTGAAAATTGTATTAAGGGAATTACTGTAAAAGCATCAAAACTATGACAAGGGTACACATTTAAACCATCACTAGTATATCAGTATAAGTATATCTTTAATATTTTTAATGATAATATATTTACTGCATTGTCTGACGCTTACTGTTTAAGAATTTAGGCTTATTGAAATGTATCTGATTTTCTAGCAGCTTTTAAACGTTATATGTTATAAGCAGCTGGCATTGCACTGAGGCGAAAGTTGTCACAGTCTGCATATTCCACGATCTGGCCAAACCTGCTGCTATCTTTCGTTCCTTTAGTTTCAACACACCACCCTGTTGCATTCCTGCCTGGTTGCATGATGTCACACTTCGAACTAGGTGGGTCAACCACTCCCAGGTGAAACAGATACCGAATGTTATATTTACTTATGTGCTCTTGCCAGGTTTTATCTCAATGAAAGTGTTTGTGCCAAAGCTGCTAGATATGAACGATAGCTTCCGTTTCAATCAAGTTTCATTTAGTCGAAATAAAAGAAGCTGGCTTTCCCACTGCTCTGATTGATGATTTGTCTCTCCGTACTAAAACAAAGGTCAGCTGTGTCTTCTAACCAATTCCCAAATTACAGATATTGTTACTGTAAAGCTGATTACCCCCCCATAGAGTCTGTTGCTTGATAAATAACAGATACACACATGGACCAGTTGTAGGTTGTTTCATTTATAACCCAATATGTACAGTATATATAAATTGACCTTTCGGAAGTCTGTCTACTTCTTGTAAAGCTTTAAAGTGTAAAAGGAGCAGGAGATGAACTGGCGCTTAGCGAAAGATTGAGAAGGTGGAAGATATGCTGCAAATTCATGTTCAGAAAATCCTTTTCTTCACTACATTTTACATTGAGCTCACTTGGCCTCTGAAGAATAAAGTTGAGATGGATTATATCATTTTTGAGAACATGAAATGTCTCATGTAATATAAACTGGTCTAAACACAGTAAAACTGCCTTATGAAGGATCCCGTCATGGCTGCAGTCATTTTTTATGTTCTTGTTTGACTTCTTGTTTGACTTTATTGAGGGATCTAGAGACACAGTACAAAATACTATTTTAGTTGCTGAAAATAGGTATAACTGTACTGGTTAAAGGGAACATAGAGTTTTTAGTCGAAGTTGATGCCTTTTGTTGGGCCAACAAAGAAAATTATGTCGATGAAATGAAGATTTTTTTTTTCCATCTAAGGAAGAAACCTCTGAGGTCCCAAACGCTTATGTGAGTCTACATCATTTTATTATGTTGGCCCAATAAAAGCTATCACCTATGACTAAAGAGCACTGTTCTGCAAAGTAAATTCTTTCTCTTAGCCAAATGGTAAATATATTTGCTTGCCACTCCTAGTACGCTGATAACTCATAATTTATAATCATTATATTTGATATGACTTACTTGTTTACCTTCTGGGTGGGTGAGAGAACGGCATATTTGGATTCTGTTTATATCCAGTTTAATTGGTTTAAGAGATAAAGTGTTGTGAACACTCCAGTGTCTTAAAAAAATACTTATTATGGGATATTTTCTACTTGCTTTTCATTTTTGTACCTGGTGTTAGTTTTATAATATAGGGGAAAAAAACCATTCCCGGCTGTGATGAGCACCAGTGGAAGCCTTGATGCATTCATATATTACTTACACAAATATATGGTGGTCGCCTTAGGAACACATTTTTTTTTAACATTTATGAGAAGAGTCAAAAGGAGATTAGTCTCATTCTGTGTTTCCCTACAAAAAAAAGTTCAGATTCAACAATCTCACATCAAAAGCCTAAGTTCTGCACAATACCGGCTATGGATTCTGTTTTTTAAATCTTGCATATGGTCAGCAACTCATAACAAGTTATTGCAAATTTCTATATAAATACATTTTACATCTAGTATATCCTCTAATAGCAGGATATACCAAGCCTCCTGAATACAAGAAAATGTTATGAAATCATGACAGTAATTTATTTTTTACTAATGATGTGTGTTTTTTACTTCAGTATATGCATATTAAAGTCAATGAGTTGAAATTGTTGTTTTTATTTTATTTCTTTTCCGTAGAACGAAAGCTTTTTATATTCAGCCCAAATTTTGTGTTGTGCAACACAAATTTTGTGTTGCAATTAATTATGTTTTAAAATCCGAGAACGGTCCACTTTTTTTCATATGAGTGTTCGCTACTGGATATGGACACAGAAGAAATACCATACCCAGCCACCACTTACCCTAGGTTAACTCCTGTAAGGTTCCTGGAGGTTCAGAAGATCTGATGAATGAGTGAGTGTTGTAACTTTGTATAATAATGCGCCATAGCTCCAGCACATAGTTTACCAGTTAAAATAGCAGATGCCAACACAGAGTTAGATTAGTTAGTAATGAGAGGTAGAACACAGCTTCAGCCAGTAAACACTGCATTGCTTCTTGTGAGTGATGTCACCATTACGGAATTATTTCATAACTCATAAAGTCTCATTATTTACATTAATTATCATGTTTAGTATTTATTACAAGGGTAATCTTGGCAATTGTGCATAGGCATAGCTGTGAAATTCTCATAGCCCTGAAGGGTCTATGTATAGTAACTGATTGTATGGCCTTCAGGGCTGTATTTTTAATCTCTAGGTGTGGTGGGAATACCATTTTGCAACATGCACTCCCCACCTATATCTTTTTAGTTTCTCTATAATAAGCTTATGATTTGTTTATCTCATTCTGAGATTAACCTTTAGTTCCGGTATGGAATTTATTATTTTCAAAGCCTGCTGGTAAAATACATTGGATGGTTCTAATTACCAGATAAGAAATGTACATTGCATTGATGTTCTAGAATGCCCTTTCAAATCACGAAGCATATACATACCTCAGCTAAATAGAATCTGGCAAAAATAGCTTTCTTCTTAAAGGGATAGTCTTCTGTAACGTTCCATCCAGCCTCACCAACAAAGAATGCAGATTCAAGTGCTTTTTAAGTACTATGTTATGTCCCATGCAGCCGCATAGTTCTTTGTATGCATTCATTAAACCTGTTACAAAATAACATTAAAACACTAACCTTTGGGAGAAGCTGCAGCACAACATCCACTCCATGGCATTGCTTAAAGCAGCCAATCAGTGATTGAAATTAATGGGAGTGCCTTTTATGCTAGAGAACCCCCAGGACCCTTTGCCAAGCTACTGTTTTTGTGAGATTAGACTACCAGTGAAAATTTACACTCTGGCACTTTAAGGCCAGCCACCAATAAATCACTGTTATGTGGCTTCTGGCTGTTCATATGTGACCATACACTACTCTTTTATATCACCAACTATTACTATTTGCCAGACATTTTTCCCATGCGTCCGATGGCCAGTCTGGGCATATGTTTATATATAGAGGATCTATACACAGTTTTTTTCCTGTAAGTCTTCCGATAACATATCAAGAATTCTTGATTACTAATGGGCATACATTTGGCAGTATGTAAGTTCATTTTAGCGCTCACATAGCCAGTGTGCTGACGCTAACTGGTGGCAAGTGTATGACATACATTAGAACATTTCTCCTGCATGGAAAATAGCTGGGGGCGAGGGAAGGGAAATGCATAAGGAGGTATTCTGCAGAACCCCCCATGTATTTGCAAAAGGAACACCATGCAAATTTAAAGGGATCTCTCCTTATTTCATACTGTATTTTCTACACATCCCTTTCATTCTTGTACCTTAACTTTTCACTTTCACTTTATTCCATTATATTTTCTTCCACTCAGTTCCTATCATTCATTAATTCACTTGAATTCATCCTCTACTGCATTATTCCTTTATCTAATTTAAAGTTGTCCTCGCAAATGTTATTGGCAACTTTGGCTACATTTCAAAATATGTCATGACATAATAATTGTATGCAAAGGACAGATGTGCCTGAAATTATCCGTGTTTCCCCAATCCAGGTGCATGCTTATGAAGGCTGCCCTTTTAATTTTTTTTTTTCTCTTTTAGTTGCTCTTGAACTATTACTAGGGAAGAAATAATATGATCTGATAATTCCAACTCACTACATTTCTCTAAGGGCAAATCCTAGAATAAACAGGTTCACCCGTCCATTTAACATGAGAAGGTCTATGGAACATGTTGGTATGTTTAAAATAATCTATTAAAAAAAGATTCCATTACATCTGTAAAAAAAGATTAGCGTTTCCACATTCTATTTAACCAGTAACCTGTTTTCAAGTATAATGTTATACAGTATATTTTTATATATTACACGCTGTAGACATAGATCACATGCAAGTTAGGGTGAGTGGGTGTCTCTGTGTTAGAGTACGTATGTGTGCTTGTGTGTAAATGAGTTAGCACTTGTGTTAGTTACAGCTGGGGGGCAGGGGGCACTTGGCTTTACATACACCCCAGGCCAAAAGTGGCCAAAACTGTGTTTATTATGTCTTCACAGGATAGGAAAATACAATATATA
Source organism: Spea multiplicata (assembly GCA_009364415.1). Taxonomy (NCBI): domain Eukaryota; kingdom Metazoa; phylum Chordata; class Amphibia; order Anura; family Pelobatidae; genus Spea; species Spea multiplicata. The sequence goes on from VKOC01001824.1 coordinate 87,046, forward strand.
GTTCTGAGTTACATGGAATTTGTAAGGCTATTTTAATTAAGTAGTCAACTCAATTATTTTTGTATTAACCACGTTTATGAGGATTTTTTAGATGACATTGACACTCAAACTACAGTGTATATATTAATGGCATGCTTTAGATTCTTATGCCAAGCCACTAAACATATAGATATTTTTGATTATTGTGGACTTTGTATCCCATTACTTCAGCGATGAATGATGCTTCACTCAGCAGCAGATCAGGATTGTTAGCAAAACTGTGGACTTCTACAGAATATTCTCTTTCCATAAAATTTAAATCTGTTGTGCACATCCAGAAAGCAAACTAAATTGAACCATGCAACTCAATTCCAGGTGAGTTTATAAAAATTGAAGATACTGTTTGTTCTATTTCAAATGGATAATCTAGGGGGTGCTGTGTTAAGTCCATCCAAGCCTTAAGATTTTAATAGGTAAGGTCGGAATAGGCCACCATCAAAGGAACTATAGCTCTGAATATGTTGCACAAGGGTATACTAATACAGGTATATTTCTGTATTCATTGGTCAGCATTGGTTCTGAATCGTTGACTTCAATCGTTGACAGTTGTTAAGGTGAGTGCATATACTTGCACCTGTTTATAATGCATGATGTTAGCTTTTTAGTACCTATATTCTTTTTTGTAAGACTAACATGGGTTATATTCTGCTTACTGTCAATCCAGCAGAACTTGCTGACTAACAGCTTTTGACCTGAAATTATCCATATTACAGTAATATGCATAGCAAAAGCACACATTTGGTTCTCTTGGGTGAGATAACTGTGAATTGAGCCACCAAATTGTATTGCTATGCCTCCCTTCATACTATGTGTCCTTTGATACTAATGTGCACTTTTATCTCATTTGTGGTGACTTACCACTCTCTCAGCCCTTTCATTGCGTCTTATCCCTTCTATGTTGTTAAGCTTCTTACATTTCTCCCCTTACCATGCTGAAGATTTGAACCGTGTGAATATCTTGTGACTTTCCTACTTTTGTGGGAGCCAATGCCTGCGGAAGTAGTGCAGAAACTTTGAACATCTAGTATCTAGATATTCAGATCTTATACTTCAATTTCTTAAAAATTCATGTTTGTTGTGACATTGGCGTTATGATTCATTATAACTGGCAATGGAAACTCTGGGTGAAAAAACATTTTTTTCCCCATGAAAAATTCCACGTGGATGAAAATATTTAGAATGTGGGAGAACATTTTCAGCCACCAACCATAATTGCATTTTGGTGAGATTCACACCTGGCACCAAACTAAAGCAAAGAGAATGGTTCAGTCAAATAATCATGACTTGACACCATAGAACATACAGTAGCCCTTCTGTCTGTGGAGAGATGGAAGGAGTTGATCAAACATCTAAATGTTTTCTAATGGCCATACATGTGACATGCACAATGGAGGCCTTAAAAAACCATGATGAATATTAAAGGTTAGAAAGGCTAGAGAAACTGTATATTGAGACAAAAAGGATGGAAATTAGACTTGTTGGTAAATGGTATCAATTGAAAAAGGTTGGAAGAAAGTTGGAGGGTATTCAGACATGAAAACATGACGTAAAAAAGCACAAACTTCTAAGTGTGCTATCTTAGGTTCTTTACTTCCAAGAAAACTGCCCTTTACCTGTACCTATTGTAGGAAAGTTACTCTTGTGCTGAAAATAGTTGATATGAATCGTCCAAATGCTAAATCTTTGATAACTGTTAGTTTATTTCTATTTTTTTCAGATAAAACCCTGTGCCAGTTTCATATTAATGCCTGTGAAACCTGTGACTATGATGATACAGGTTGCATACCAATCTCCCAAAGCAAGAGACTGAAGTGTTGCCTGTTTGATGTGGCTTTTGTTGTTGGATGTGCACATGCACTGAATGGCAAACGTACTATTGTTACACATAACAGTCATCACTTGAAAGCATTGTGTGTGAACAAAAGTAATTGAGCTGCAAAGTGCAGGTCTATGAAGAATAGTGATGTAAGTGGCTAAGGCTAGGAGCCGAGGTCTATGAAGAAGAATAAGTGCTTAAAGCTAAGAGTGAAGGATACAAACTTGCATCCTACAAACCTTCATATGCCATATTTTTATTTCTTCTCACTTTTCCAAACACAACTAGAATTTTATTATAAAAGATTAGCAATGTGTTACCGTTAGATAAGAACGATTGCAAGGGAACATCTGTAAGAGACTCCTAATAACTATGTAGTTATGGCATAAGTCTCTCCAAACTCTCCTATCACACAATCGAGGCAGGTACCCCACAATTGCCAAATGCGGCTACTAAACAATATTAATTCAAAATGTAACCAGCAAAATCCCTTGTAAATGAACAGAGAAAAATTGGGCTTGCCCGCAAGTGTCTTTGTCTGTCAAACACTTTTTGATAACTATTTTTCGATTAATAAAAGAAAAGGGGTTTTATTCCCCAGCCAATCTGTAGTTTCAATTCATTAACATCACCGTACTTTATGAAGGACCATGCATCTCTGCCAAGTTTCTCCAGCAAAAGGGCTTGACTGGCTCTGCATAATGCTTTGTTGAGATGACTTTAATAAATTCTCCTTAACTGTAAGTTATGGAGGGCCAAATAATTTCTTGTACAGAGAGAAGGGCTTGGTCCTTCACAATGCATAGTAATACCAGGGATATGAAACCCTGAACTCCCCTGCAAATTCCCACTTTAGATGTATGCCATTATTTCATCATTAGAAAATTAATGCATACCTGACATATTATGGAGCTATATAAATCATCAAATAAACCTCTCTAGATGTAATTATATATATATATATATATATATATTATATATAATATATATATATACTCAATGAACTGTGTAAAATATGACATACCGTAATAGAAAAGGATGCGCAAATGTTAAAACTTATAAATCAAATCGGTAATATTGGGCTGGCTGGTTGAAGCAGGTATCTTGCTTTTTCTTCCAGATTACCTACCAGCTCGCTTTACTGCTATTGTTATCTGGTAAGAAATAACTTATTTATGCATATTCAATAGACATGTGGGAGTGATACCAGTGCTCTTATACTTTATAAAAACAGTCTATTGTAACAAAGCCATTTTGTACCCTTTTAAGACTATAAAGCTACAGAATTGTACAGAATAAAAAGCCTTTACAAAACAAAATATGCTAATAAGCTCAGGCTTATTATAATTATTCAAACCAGTGGTATTGCAGACATTTACCCACAGACTGTTACCTATACACTGTTTAGAGTGGGAATACATAAACTTGCATTTTTACTGGTACAACATATAGAATATTTGTTGTGTGTTTATGCCCAAAATATTAAAACTACTTAGGTGATGGTGTCCTTTAAAGGAAAGCCACAGTACAAATAACTTTTGAACATTAACATTGATAAAAAATGCATTTCATTACTACAATATAAAGACGATCAAGTTTAATACACAAGAGAATGTTTTGTAAATTCATTGGTGGATAGAATTGTCATATAAACAATAAACCGTTGCAATAATATTGGTGTAATACTGAATAGCCTTTTCACTAGAGAAATCTAAAAAAAGCTGTAATGAAATGTCAAGGAGGAATACATTTGAACATATTGAAGAAGAGATACATTCACAATCCTGTGATAAATGAATAAGTTACTGTAAACTGTCAATTGCCCATCGAGCGCATTTCGCAAGTTTTAGGTTCGCTCTGCATAAATGATTGCTTTGATCACGTAGATAGATATTCATTCAAAAATGTCCATTCCTTTTATTCCTGTGACACAGATGAATTGAATAAAAATAAATGAATAATTATCACTTGATGATAATGTCAAAAACTAAAAGAAAAACATACCACAACTGCCTTGTATACGGAAAAACTGAGATAACTTGCATGTTTTGTATGTATGCAAAGTAAGCTGAAAATATATTAGATTCATTCAACAAAACAATTGAAATGGGATTCAGAGAATCTCAATAATTTATGAAGCAGTCAAGTCCACACAAATCCGCTGAATTCCATAATAGTTGTGCTAGTCCCTTAAGGCCATATGTTTTGATTGATTGTTTAGAAGCCTCTTGCATTTACATTTTAATTTACAGGGACGACTCTAGGTTTTTAGCGGCCCTAAGTGGGAGATCCCACGCAATGGATTGAATTATACACAAACTAAGTAACTTACTAAAAATATGCAAACGTACTGATACAACAATATATTAAACACAACAGCAACCATTGAAGGTCCTCCTAAAACACCTACCAGCAGCCTAACCCATGCTCAATATGTCATTGTATCCATCTCAGATATCTTGTAGCTTAATAATGTGGTCCTTTGCCATATGTTGAGGCCACCCAGCATCAAAAAGGTTAATCCCTGCATCTCTCTGAACAGTTGTCTTTTCACCCTTGTGTTGTTCAGTTCAGTGAAGCACCGCCAAATGATATGACCCAATTTTGAAAAAAGCCACGCTAATTCAAAAGGAGACACCATTGCCCAAGGACATTATCCTCCTTCACATAATTATTCATTTTGCTTGAAATCATCAGCTGAAGCACAGGAACTAAAATGAGAAGATTTGAATTGGATGTGGGAGATTAAGCGGAGGGGGTTAAAATAAGAATAATAATAAAAAAAAAAATCTCAGAGCAAAAAATGTTTGGTTTATATGCTTAACTTAAAAGGAGGGCTGTGTATTATACTGGTATATCAAGCATTCTTCACGACCCAAAATGATGCCACCAGCTACATTCAATGGATCCCCTATTCTTGCTTTTCCACCTGTAAAACAATAGAAACTAGAAGAAAGATATTAAAACTAACCTTTATGCATTTATAAATATAATATAGTACATCATTTTACCTTATTTAACTTGCATTACTTACTCAGCCACAGAATGCCACATGAATTGAATTCTTAGTGCACTTCTTAATATATAGAAACTCAAAAGGATTGTAAGTGATTCATACACAAATAGATAATAATAGGACACATCAGCATTTAATGTATCTAGAAACACAGCCTGGCGACTAGAGATTGAAATTGATATCAGGTTAGCTGTAGTTTGTAAAAGCAGCCATATCTATAGAGATCTTACCTTTACAATAATATTTTTAAAACTAAGGATTTTTGAAAGTAAAAAAAATACATGTTAGGAACTTATTGAATACATACTCTACAAATGGTGGGAATACATTATCATCATCATCATCATCCTTCTGTCAGACCTTTATGCTCCTTTTTTCCTCTATCTCAGTTGTTTTTTTTAAAAAATTGAGACATTTGGCACATCCCTATTAACATTTTACTCTACTAACATGTAATAAATGTAATGTAATAAATGTAATAATAATAATAATAATAAAAACATGCATGTCAAAATAATTTGCCAATACAACAAACATTTACAAACATAAGAACAATGATATTTCTGTTCTGACGGGACTTTCTGTCTTATTATAGTGATTAGCTGTACTTATTTTTGACCCCGTACTACACATACTTTTACCTCCTCTTGCACTGAACATTTTCAACTTGTCTTGTCAAATTCAAGTTAAGTTTCTATTTTGCCAGCTCACATAGCTTTGATTTCTATCCTTTGTTACAGTTCAGAAAAAGACTAAGGAGACAGAAATCATCTCGCACAGAACGCTGTAAGAGACTGAAAAAAAAAAAAAAGAAAGATTCTGAGTTTCCTCATAACTGTGAAACCCAGTTTGACTTCTGAAAGAAGCCTTTACAAAAACTCCTTAGAGCGAGAGCTTTGACGTTCCTAACCTCACATGGTGCAAATGCCAACCAGTCAAAAGGCCGTGTCACTGAGGTTACTAAAGATAATGAAGTCTCCAAAATCTGGCAAAGAGTTTCATGACACAACACGCTGAGACTGGAATGAGCTCAGTCCACTGAACAATTTCATGTCCGAGAGTAATGAAATCATAAGCCTATGAGGCTCAATGGATTGTCAGTGAAGATGGGGATCCCTCTAAAGATTTCCTTGCTACTCTGGGGACAATGAAAGCAAACCCTTTATAGCACCATATGGTGAAATCAGATTATACTTTTCCCCAACCAACATGTCTCCACTATACATGTATAAATATAAATATATATAGTTCCTTGCAAGAATAGTCAGACCCCATACCAATTCTCTTATATTACTGAAATACAAATGGTACTTTGAAATTTGGTTCTGTATGATATCATTTTAAAACACTGAAACACAAAATTAATTATTGCCAGGGTGTACCGGTTTAATTTTTTTTTAATAAAAACATGAAAACATTGTTTGCACAAATTAAAGAAGTTGCCATGACGAGGGACATTGAATCATTAAAATTGCTATCAAATTTCAGAACCCCCACTGTTAAAGGATCATTGATCTGACTGTGGATCTCAAGGAAATTGAAGGCCAAAGAGAAGGCCAAAGAGATATTCCATTGGAGCAGAAGCGGGTTAATAATCAAGAAGTAATTAAAGAAGTTGCCAATAAACGACTGCATGGCAAACAGCTTGGCAACACCAATAGCAACATAGAAGCCAACAATCACTTTGAAAGTGATCAATAGTTGGGAGTGGAATCATAGCTCATCAATTAACCATATCAAGAACGCTGAATGCCAGTGGCCTTTGTGGGTAAGTGTAAGAAGGAAGCCATTACTCAACAAGTAAAAATATTATGTCTGAAGTTTACCCAAAATTATTAGAGACCCCATATGTGATGTGGGGAAAGGTTCTGTGGTCAGATGAGACCGACCAAGAGCTTTCTATCCGAAACCTAATACAACCCTGACAACACACTATAAATAACAATGATTTACCTACAGTGCATTTCAGTGTGCCATTCGCAATTCAGTATTATGGAAGAACTTGTAAGGGGTTTGAATAACTTTGCATGGCATTGTATCTCCACACATATACACTTCATATTCCTGTTGTTTCTGAGATATTTTGAGTGGCTGAATTAAGGACTGAACAGTTATTGTAAATTGACAAATTTCTCCTTGTTTAGTGAAATTTATGTTCAAATTTAGTAAGTTGTGTTTCATAATTGTATGAACAAACAGCACCGCAAATGACTTTATATTATATCTACTTGACTATATGAGCCTATGCTAAATACGCATCTACATTTTCTAATATATCATATTATTAATAAAAGGCAACTATTCCCATCTTGGTCAGAAAGACTAAATCAGTGTGTCTTGGAAGACATAAAGGACAGTCCAATAAGTCATCTGCAGAGTTTTGAAGTCTTATATTTCTGCTACTGTAATATTCCTGTAATAATTTGCTGTTGTAGCCTAATGTCGACCTTTGCCTTTCTAGCCAATGCCATGCTACTTACGCATTCCTCTTGCCTGTGACTTGTACTTATCACAATCTGGGATATCTGGGATATTTTCTATATAGCCTCATTAACAGACACTGTCTGTTTGTTCAAATCGCTTGTTTTCTGGTTTTGATCTGCCGACAGACTTGCCTATGTGCCGAGCAATGCCTTTCTGGAAGAAATATAAGACCTCCAGATCATAAACTTGTGAGCAGATCCTTGTAAAGGGATACTCCAGCCATCAGATCTACTTAATAATAATAAACAATATTATTATTATTATCTTTTATTTATATAGCGCTAACAATTTATGCAGCGCTTCTTACAATACATACAGTATCTCACAAAAGTGAGTACACCCCTCATTTTTGTAAATATCTTATTATATCTTTTCATGTGATAACACTGAAGAAATGACACTCTGCTACAATGTAAAGTAGTGAGTGTACAGCCTGTATAACAGTGTAAATTTGCTGTCCCCTCAAAATAACTCAACACCATTAATGTCTAAACCATGCGATAATTGCATGTGAAAGCTGCATTTGCATTTGGCCCCTTTCCCCTTGCCCTACTATTTTCCATGCAGGAGATATGTTTGGCCAAAGACATCTCAGGCTAAGTGAAATACTAACCACCGGTCAGCTCCTGCGCAAATGCTACGGGGGTGGGGGGTGCCACTGATGGTGTCGAGAATCAGCAGACCATGGAATAAGAGTAAAGGTAAGGTGCTAATTATAATTTTTAAAGAATGCATATTAAAGTTCTCATAAACTACTTTAATATGTATTATTTATTTTCGAGACTGTCTGGGACGTTATATTGTCCCATTAATGTTTGTAGGGCTTGTTTCTTCTACTTTGTCATATGCCATACTGGGTAAAACGATGAGGAAGTTCTATCAAGCAATTCCAATGTTCCATGTTTAAAGTTATGTATAGAGTAGTAGGAGTATTTAGTTGACGTTCATATATTTTAATGGGGCAACACAGAAAAATCCATCTTCTACGCATACACGTGATTCCATGAATCAGTAAGCAAGGTACTTTGATGATGTCGGCTTCATAAGGACTAATTTCTTGGCCTTTCATGCCTCCAGCTTTCTAGATTGTTAGTGTACATTCTAACAGAGTTTAGTTACAGTGCAGAATGAGCTAATTCAGGAGGAAGAATGATTTCATCTCACAGTGCAGTTTGAAGTTTTCACCATACTGTACTGATGCAGTGTAGTGCTGCAAGAAAGATCGAGCTATCACTGCTTGTGCTGTCATAATAATTATGACTCTCTTAGTAATTAATCTACAAATGTCTGCTCTGGATTGACACCAGCATCGTTTCTCTTAGATGTTCTGTGCTACTAGCTCAATATCAATGCAATCATTGAGACCTAATTTAGTATTATAACTTGTATGGCTCACATCTGGCATCTGATTATACACAGCAAAACTTAGATGATTGATTACATATTAAATAAAGAAAATTTAAAACACACTTAGACTGATTATAGCTATCACTCAACCACACAGTCCCACTAAATGGTCTGTAACGTTTGCTATAGGTTGAATATTTGTATTTGTGAAAATATTCACACTAATCACCCCCATCAAAAAATACCAAGGTTTAAGTAACCAAGGCATAAAGAAAGAAAAATACTGCCAGCACTGCAGGAGGGTCACCCCCCCTTCCACGTGTGGTGACAAGGGGTTAACTCACAGGATGAACAGGGATGTACAGAACATGGGGGTAGTGACTGGGGGGGGTAGGGGTGAGTAGAGTAAATACCCCAAGCACATGTGGCAGGGGTCTCTTTGGAACACCACAACAGTGAGTTGACCTGCCACCCACACATGACCAGTTTTGGTTGCTTCTTCTTCTTTTCCTGTGTCGGGTGGAGGAGTTTGAGAAGTTTCTCTGGAAGTGGCAAGTTATGTTGCACGGTTAGAGGTTTGAGTTGGTGCCCTCCCATAAATGTGAAGCGGAGGTTCTTGGCCAATCTGCCCCACCCAAACCAGAGTCTTACGGGTTCAGTTGTGCAGATTCACACAAGATTCTATGTACCAATCTTGCTGGTGCCCTATGTCATTATTGATGGAATGGTTAGGTGACTTCCTGGATCATGGTCAGTGCAGAGGTCGAGGTCGAGGTGTCCAGAACATTGTATATTTTAGATAATGACACTGAACTAACCCATTTGTGACCTACATGGATATTATTTCATGGAAATCTTTTTTCTCACAGTATTAGTATGGTTGGGCCTGGAGCACATTCTAGCTAAGCCTGGTTTTATTACTGGCCAACAATATTTGTCTGAACAGCAGCAAAATGTCCCATGATATATGTCTGCAGTAAAGGATAGATAAACAAATAAGATGTTCATGTGCTTCCGCAACCTGTGGAGGTCGTGATCTAAACCAGTTGGATGAAAATGTAAAAAATGGTCATAAATAATAATAGAGATACTTTTTTGAGCCAAATTACCATTTTCAACTTTATTTGATGGCTGAAAGACCACGGGAATTTTCAATTTGGCAATACACTAATAAAATATATCTCCTTATAGTATAGACATTTTAATTGCAAGTGGAGCAAAAGCCATCTGTCTTCAGAGAGTAAACAAATGGTTCTCCAGTCTCTGTCTGGAGCACTGTTGATGTCAGCCAGTTGGATTATATGTAAAATAAGCAAAAAAAACCCCCAAAAAACAAAACATCATTTTTATGACAACTAACACTAGACAGAAGATATTTGATCCAAGCACAGAGGTTTTCAAGGGTTGAAAGACAAAGGGATCTTTATCGGGTTTGCCAGTCTGCTAATTACACCATCTAGTCTCATTAAGAACTTCAAAGGCTTAAAGACATTATAACATCATTGATTTAGTACTGTGTGACGATATAAAGGCTTCTGAAGTACCATGCACATTTAGATTTACATTTCTATCACTCTCTGTATGTTTGCTTACCCTGAAAACGACAAGTCTTTTGGTGTTGGTGTAGCGTATGACTTCCTCAAAGTAGTAGTAACTGACCAGGGCTCCTACTCATTTGTCATACCCTACTCTCAAATTCAGCGGATTAGCCATTGATTTGCCATTCCTTTCACTCAGTCGGGGAGGTAGTTACATGACAGCTTCTCTGATTAGCTAACAATCTCCCTCACCTCAGTGCTTCCAAGTCTTTTCTTTTAGTCAGAGAGATTGGAGAATATGTACCACTTGGGGTTAAACAGTTTCTCCCCTCACTGGCATTTAAATACTTCGCACAATACCAATGACTCCTATTTTGGAGGGCTCTGCTTTACCAATGGTGGCCTTGCGACACCAATATATACTGTATATATACTGTATATATATACCTATTGACACAAGTCCCCAGGTTAGGATGGAAACGTCGGGTTTTCACATGTAATATTAATATAAATAATCTTGGCTTTGAAGAAAAGTCCTAGTATGCCCTATTTCTTATTTTTTATTGCTTATATATTTTATGGCTGGAGGACTGCTTGGAAATTGTGTGAACAGTTGTTTGAATGTTACATACTATATATAGTGTATATAATATATATAATATATATATATAATACATGTAGCAAACACATCGAATTTCCAGCAGTAGCTTTTTTGTTTTAATATCCTTTAGCAATTTTCAGTAATTTCTGTGCGATACTAAGTTTGCTATGTGGACAGAAAGTTGGATGGTTTTCCTCATTAACCCTTCAACCTCCAGCTCTACAGACATTTGGAGATGTCTGGATACATATCTCTTGATATATTACTGTGTCATATACTGAATATGTGCAGTACACTCCACAGTTTGCCAAAGATAAGAACTATACTGTATCTACACAACACTTTCTTATATTTCACATATTTTAACCTCAAAAAGCCAAAGCCGATTTGGAGCTATTTCAATACACACAAATTAAAAAAAAATGATAACTTGCAGTATGGGTTACATACAAATTTTGTATTTTTAAAAATCTATTTTAACCCTCAAAAGGAATTAAAATGTTCTAATGTACATGCTTCCATTGAATAAATAAGAAATGTATATTTTTCTATGGTATGAGTTCTGTTTGCCTAATGGAAAACGTTCTGTTGGAAGTGCATATTTCTTAAAAGTGCCTTAAAACACAGAGCCAATATGTGCTGTGTAATTGTTTGGTATCCTTGGCTCATAAAGTAATTTAGTCAACCGTTATTAAGGAAATGGGATCTGTGAAAGTGCTTTTATTTAGCCTTTTACTTAGAACAATTGAGAATAATGGGAGTTGTAGTTGTACAATGGCAATGATCAACATGAAGATGACAGATATGAAAGTAGACAGATTTTAATATAAAAAGTGGAAATTATCCTGTCAAATCACAAAATAATTTTTTAATCAGATCTCCCTTGACCAGTTCTCTCTCTAGGGGTCCTGATCCCTTACTATCTGTGGCTATGTATCTGTAATATGTTTTACTATATGTAACCCCCAGGTTCTCCAATATGAACCCAAGCACCTCACTGCACCAATGGTACTTGCTCAAGGGGTTTGCTCCCAGGATTTCATTGCCACTGGGCCTTTTCAAAGGGTGCACCAAAAGTCAAGCAAGATCCAATGATTATCCAAAGGAAAATGTAGCCATGTAGGCAAAGACAAGACACGGACAGTCCAATAGTCACTGAATATTCAAAAAAAAAGAAATGGGAACACAGGTTTTAGGCCAACATTAGGTCAAGATAAAGCAGAAACTATTATAACTTAGGAAGGAGACAAATAAAGAAACAGAGAAATAAAAGGCTAACTCTTAAGAAAAAAAAGGCATGCTAACACAAAATGCTTGGACAGGACACACATATATCTTTGTATTTCAACCTGGAAGAAGCTTTCCCTGATATTGTTGCAGGATTAACCCTCCACACAAACGCGAAAAATCTTCACCAGAACGCATGATATGCGCAAGAATACTAAAGTAATTCTAAGAAACAATCACTAAAAGCTGAAATTATATCTTCCCAACACCTGCAGAGGCATAAACTAAACACACTGCTACTCTCTATCCAGCCGGACACATATCATATCATATCTAAAACCCAGACGCGCGATTGCTAAATCATTGCATACTATTTTATATGTTATTTTATATGTATTTTAACAGTATATATTCACCACACATGTATGTAATTTGAGATTTTATGTTCAATGTGTTTTGGAGTCCATATTAAAACATTTTATGTATAGTCCTTGCCAGTTGTATACATATATATATATATATATAGATATATATTTTAGTTCTTACCGGTAGTGCTCCCACCTGTATCCTATAGGACACACAAGAAGCCTTAATGTTTAGACAGGAAAATTTAGAAAATGTCAAAGCTTAATAAATAGCTGATTGACCAGCTAATAGGGTCATTTGGTTCAGGCATTTGACTGTTAATGAGAATCCCGCAGTATGTACATGTTGAGGCTGTAGGCAATGTTCCCTCTAATTTTTCTTGGGTGATGTGCGCAGAAAATTTCTGTTGTGCAACATTTTTCCCAGAGCCAAAATTTTGTGCGCACGACTACAGTCCATATAAAGTTGGTGGAGTTGAAAAAAAAATCACATTGCAAGGGGGTGGAGCTATATATTTCCAACCCTTTTGACTCCATGGTCTATTCTAAAGGTGAAATTCTCCACCGCAAAATTAATTATGAGCGAATCATGGCGGGGGCTCCGGAACTGCATAAAGGATGCAATATATATATATATATATATTACTATTTTTTATTGGGAAAAAAACTGCATACTATTGACAGGGGTACAGCATAACACCTATGATTATATACTAAGGCACAGCACAACACCTATCACTATACATTGAGCCAGTCACCAGAATTAGGAATCTGCACTCACTCCCCACAGGAACTCAGGTGCTTAGCTGTGCCAGGAAGGGCCAGCTCCCCAGTAAATCAAAAATAGAAAAAGGCTCCAGGCACGCAGGGGTTCCTTCAGACAGATTTAATGTAGGAAACAGATAACAACGTTTCGACCTCACAATGAGTACATTGAGCCAGACATTGCTAATAATCTAGCATAACCCCTATCACTATATACTAAGCCAAACATTGATGTGGTGTAGGCCTACTGCTTCAGTGTCTGGCTTAGTATATAGGGATGCACCGAAATGAACATTCTGGACCGAAAATTCAGCTATCACTTGACCGAAACTGAAAATGACCCCCCTTTAAAAAAAAACCCACTATATTAAAAATAACACACCAAAATT
>VKOC01001825.1:0-67650 GCA_009364415.1 Spea multiplicata
CTGTATACAGCACTGGGGGGTTATATTACAGCGCTGGGGGTTAGGCTCAAGGAGAATTTTTTTCATGGGATTCCTCCTAAAATTTTCTTTTTATGGGGATAACTCTATGGAAACCTAGCGTGTCATGTAAACCAGAGCCGTATTGAGCAGCTGGTAAATCAGAGACCGGTAATAAGCGTTAACATTCTAAACTTTTGCTCTTAATTCTGTTTTAATTGCAGTAATTTATTTCCAGGCTTTCAATGCAGTATGGAATTAATGCGCGGCCACACGTTACTTTTGTATGTTCACATAGCGTGTAGCGTGGCATATTGGGCAGTCTATGTTGGTGTGAGCGGCTCTGTTGACCAGCAGCCCACCGGGGCATTTGAATTAGAATGTTGTTGATACAATGATGACAATTAACGTTTTTCTTTAAAGGATCTTTTTTTGGAAGAATATATCCCTGTTGGCTTTTATAATTAAATAAAAAATAAATACATAAATAATGAAAGATTCCGCTAGGAATGTCAGCAATCAGCAGTGAACTAAGAGCATTCTCTGTCGATTATGATTACCGAGTGATCAAAGAAATTGCAAATTGACATTGTTCCGGTGCTTATCAAAAATATCACGCCAGTTGATTGATATCAAGAAGAGTCTTCTTGCTAACAATGCTTCATTAAATAGGGTACAATAAACAATTGGATAGAGAATGATAACAAAGAAACGGTTAGCTCTTCTAACCTTCCAAGATGCGTGATGTAGACATAGGGAAGCACCAAACTCTAGGTCTTCATATCGCGATTTGAGGTCATTCCTGGGAATATTGGTGGATTTATGCTTTAATAATCAGATTACTTTATGGGAGTGGAAAGTGGAAGAGGTTTGGAATGTCTGGAACATGATTCGTATCTAGATGAAGAACAAGAGGCCAAGCGAATGAATGAGAAATCCCATAGTATCTGTATCTGAGTTCCGAGGTATAATTGTCACATGGATCTGATACTGGATATTTGAAGCTAAGATTCTGTTTTTGTTTCCCTGTAGTACCAACAGGAGATCATGGTTCTGCAGGACAAATTGCGTCTGTCGAATAAGAAGCTGGAAGATTATGAAAACCGCTGCAAGAGCCAGGATGAGCAAACCCAAAAGGTACTTCTGGAATACCAAGCAAGGCTGGAGGAAAGCGAGGAGAGACTTCGGAGGCAACAGGAAGACAAGGAGATGCAGATGAAAGGAATTATAAGCAGGTGTGAATATGAAAAGTTTAATATAATATGGGTCTTTGGACCCCCCCCCCAGGTGTAATGTTAACTACTACAACTTAACGAAGACAAAAGAAGCCCTGAGCAGCACGCTGGTTTCTGGTGGCGTGTTCTCATGTACCGTTAAAATCTGCTCTCTTGATTTAGATAAATAGAAGAAATGGGTGCCCGGTAATTGTCTTCTCTCAAACGCGAAAGAGGAACCTGGTTCTCACCTCTAGATCCGCAACCCCAACAATATGTGAGGGCGATGGGGTGTGTGGACGTGGCCACAAACCACTCCAAAATGGGACCAAAGGGTCAGACTGGCAGGTCTGAGTGTTTTTAATTACCATCCATACTCATGGGATGGAGGTTACTCACCCACCGAAGATGTGGCTGGCGCATCACCGGTACTTGGGAGGATCTCCTCGGTCCCCAGTCCATTTATTTAGAAAGAAAATAAAGTCTCAACCCCATTGACAGGAAAACGCACAGCCTTTGTCTTTTTTTTGTAAAAATACCATTTTACCTACGCACACCTCCCGTTTTCCCACGTTTTTAACATCCCTTTAATCAATTAGGGTCCAACATACCACGACCTCTGTTTAATCTGAAAATCATATCAGCGATAAAGCCAGGATTTGCTGATTTTATCTGCTCAAAAAAAGGATTAGCGGAAAAAGTTGCTGAACCTACCAACCGGCTGCTAATTGTAAAGCCGCGTGGGTATCAGAAGCAGATTTGCCTTTAGGGTAAGATGTGTATCCTGCGTCTTCACTGTTTCAGCAAGACTCCCTTTTAAGTGGAGATTATAACAGCCTGAGCATTCATTATCTATGGTCCTTAACGTTCAAAGCACCTGAAATTCTAGAATCCTTAATTGATATTAAACGAGCGATTTCTGCGATTTCCGTTACTAGAAATCATTTCTATTGTGAATTTTTTTTTTACGGGCTCGTTTTGCCTGTCCGGCCCCAGTTCGCTTGAAACCTTTCTTACTGGAGAACTATCCATCATAATGTAACAAGCACCCGCTTTTCTCCGAGACCGCGTCGCCCTCTCATCATGTAGTAACACTGAACGGACACACGGTTAGAGGGGGGGATAGGGTCAGATGACAAATTGCCATCCACCAAACCCCGTCCAACTCGAGAGCTCTACATCATAACAAGTTTCAATGTCGCTCTAATAGAAGAATGTATTGATTTCTATATGGCTTCTTGAATTACGCAATCTTTTATATGGTCTCATTGGCTTCTTCTTGCCCACCATGCTGGTCGCATTACGTTATGGGGATCTTTGCTATTATGTAGGTCGGCGGATCAGAGGCGATAGTGAAAATGTGAACTGTTATGGAGGCTTGAAAGAATGCGGTTGGGGTTGCTGTTACGGGCCATACCCTCACATAAATAAAACTAGGAGATATTTAGATGGTACATTATCCAGACATGGTAGAGCTATAGAGATTAGCTAAACCCCATGTTTACATTTTGGGTATACGTATCAACTAAGGAGACCGCTAACGGAACTCACTGCTCCTCTTCTGAATTCTGTGAGATCCCTCAGGACCTCCACGGAGGGTTGACTTGACCTTGGTTGCCACCATGAGCTTGTTGATTAATACTGAATATGTCTTTTTGTTCCAGGTTAATGTCTGTGGAAGAGGAGTTAAAGAAAGACCATGCCGACATGCAAGCCGCCGTGGATTCCAAACAGAAGATTATCGATGCACAGGTCTGGGGCGTATTTTATTAAGCTTACTTTACAATAGGTTAAAACATGGCTGCCTCCATTCGAATGTAAGGTACCCTTATGTTAAGTATTTTAAATGAATAGACCCGCAGAGAGAGGCATGTCTAAGGCAATGAACAAGATTACTTATTATATCGAGGTAAGTCAGCTAATTTAATTCTTTCATGCTAAACACTTCCCTTCAATACCTAGACATCGGCATGAAACAGCTACTTACAGATAACGTATCATCAGTGCTCACAGCCCCTTATCTTTGCACAGCGGGCACGGGGAAATTGTAGGTTATGTCTCTAATAACTATGAAATTAATGAAAACCATTATCGTTGTATCGTGTCCAACGTTAATTATAATTTCCAATCACGGAACAAGCGCCAAGTCTGATCTCTCTGGCAAGACCTATCACCGTGCCCTAAAATAATTTCATGGATCTCGTTTAGATTTTTAATAAGCAACATTGTAATTTGTAGGTCATTCTCAATGTACATTTTCATAATTATTAGAGCAATGAGCCCCTATTAGGAAATTACATCTGTCGGACTTAGCAGTCTCTCTCCGACGGATAAAAAAAGAATTCTTTTTGTAAGAAAAGTCAAGGGTTCTAATTTCCTTCTTTTTTTAAATCATTTTCAAGCTTAAGTAAATTTATAGCACCAGAAAGTGGCAAGGGGCTCCATACTAACCCCAAGCTCCATGCCACCTAAACTGGTGGTCTACTAAAGGGTTGTCCAACCATTCCTTGCATTGGACCTTCTACCCATCAAAGAAAACCCATATTAAATACATAATGATCAAGAACTTAGTCCCATGAGTTTGAGGGCCATCAGCCTTAAGGAAACCTCCTGCTTAGACATTAAGAACCTAGTCCCATGAGTTTGAGGGCCATCATCCTTAAGGAAACCTCCTGCTTAGACATCAAGAACTTATTCCCATGAGTTTGAGGGCCATCATCCTTTAGGAAACCCCCTGCTTAGACATCAAGAACTTAGTCCCATGAGTTTGAGGGCCATCAGCCTTAAGGAAACCTCCTGCCTAGACATCACAAACCTAGTCCCATGAGTTTGAGGGCCATCAGCCTTAAGGGAACCTCCTGCTTAGACACCTCAGGTACCTTTATGAACATGTCAACTTGGTATTAATGTTTCTCTGTCTTTTTGATGCGTATCTCTTGTGTGGGACAGAAACTAGCAGGGGTTGTCCCTCGTCCTGTCCGTTCCTTCTTGAAAAGAATATTGACCTTCTCTCACTTCTCGTTTTTTTAGGAGAAACGTATCGCATCCCTGGACGCGGCCAACGCCAGACTTATGAGCGCCCTCACACAACTTAAAGAGAGGTACAACATGCAGACACGTAATGGAATCTCCCCCACAAACCCAACTAAATTGCAGATCACAGAGAACGGAGAGTTCAGAAACAGCAGTAATTGTTAACAAAGCGGAAACACGTCAGAGATGAACCCCAACAGTCATGAACTCAGCTGCCAGCAGCACTTCAAGGGATACCTGCTCATTTAATGGAAGCAGCGTTTGACTGATGCATTTTGTGGATCTAATACCCCTAAAAGCGAAAGCCAATGCTTTGGAGGGGGAAATAGTAAAGAAAAAAAAAAAAAACAAGAAAAACAAAACACACACACATACAGAAAAAAAACTTGTAGAAAATGTGCCATAACAATACATATTTGTATATGATTTGCTGTCCTTGCTGGTGAATTATTTCAATGTTAAATGTCTAAATAATAATTATAATTAGTATTTTTTTTTAATCCGATTTTCTTTGATCCCTTTGACAAATTTTAGCCAAAAGGTTCAAAGGGATAACTAAAATAGAATTATAATTTAAAGACGTAAACAAATGTTTATGTTCATTTAAAGGAAAAAAAACACACACAACCAAATCTCTACAACCAGATTAGTGACTTGGGCAGGTTGTCCATACTTTCTAATGGAATTAGAACATCCTCTTGTTTTGTTTCAATTGAGAAATAACATTTTCTGTCAATTGTGTTGCAGCGACAACTGTGTTAAGTCCCCCCCCCGGGAAATAGCGTTTTATTGAACAGCCTTCAATAATATATCAGGCTCAAGCTCGAGAGTTGACCAGTGTTGTCCATTGTATGCAAACCTTTAGCCACCAAATAAAAACCCACATCAAAAAACCTATTTTAGGTAGTTTCAGCAGAGATACAGAGCTGTTTTATTCCTCCAGCCCACCTATTTAACGAAAGAAGAGATTATAATTTTTCTCTTTCCCGCTTTTAATAGAAAAAAACATGGATGTCAGTGGTTTTCCAACTTGGAAACTGTTAAAATCCGTTAAAAACATTTTTTTTTAATTAAAAACAAAGCCTTTTGGCAGGTAGAGCCAACAGCAGACCCCTTGCTCAGATTCGACAACAATTTACAATTTTAAATATCTAAAATCCACAAAGACAGCGAATAATGGGGGATTTTAAGAGACGTGGTCAAGGACAGTTGGGGTTGTCCACATGGGCATTTGGCCAACGTGGGACCTAGCGTATTTTCTGATCAGTGATCATAATGGGACCATGAGGCAGGGCAGACACATATGTAACACACATGACAGTTTTGGGGGTAGGGTGGGATGTAAAGGGGTAGGGACTTTTATTAGACATACTCACTTCCATCCATTTTTGGTCACCCTGCATACTCCATCGATATTTTGAGTTCCTCATCTACCACAGCCAGTTCTCATCTGGGACTTTTGTATCCAGAGTCAAGTTGAGTTCCATCTCAAAGAAACCTTCCCAACATACGATACTCCTCATGTTCTTTTCACCAAACAAACCCATCGTCCTCAGCCAGGGACTGTTAATAATTTAACAACAACGGTTGCCTATCCTTGTTCTAGACTACCAGTGAACTCCATCATACTTGGTAATGGCAGATTGGCAAAGATTTCTTCTACCCCATACATGTCTGCGGTATGAAAACAAGTACAATGGTCAGTTGATTTGTTATAATATTACAAAGCTGGGATTCTATCCTTACGGCTCGTTGTAGAATAGAATGGTTTCAAAAGGAGTCATTTGTCAATTGGAATAAGCTTCATTGGTTTATACTTTTAACCAACCATAAAAAAAAAGAGTTCATGCGAGTTTTTTGTTTTTCTTTTTGTTTATAATTTTTGCCCTAATTTTCCAAGCCAGATACAGAGCCAGTATGTTAAAATATGTTAAAATACCTATTTAGGTGGACTTTGCAATTAAACTTTGAATGGAGGACAGGCAGGAGAACGTTGTCTTGAGACACCGGCCCTGTCCACATTCAATCAACTACCTCTCATAAGCAGATAAATTAGTAGATAAAAATACAAAAAAAAGGGAAATATATATTATTTTTTTTTTCAGTGAAGATTGTAGTGTTGTGTTAATGAAATAGTATGATACGGGTTTACAACACAATAAGAAAGAAAAGTTATTTAACCAAAAATATGGGGATTCCACAAGAGAAGATGACTTACATGACCATTCTTTGATAATATGCTAGATTGTCACCTTTATCGAACATAAACAGAATTATGAATCTCTTAGAAAACCCTTATTCTCTTTATATTTCTACTAAAAAAAGTAATATATTCATAATTGGGGATTTAAATACCCCCAAGCCGCTCCACTCCTTTGTGGACATTATTTTAACATGGCAGAAGTATATTTTGAATGATATGGCTCCATATGCAAATGAGATCTAAAATTTACATACGGGATCATGTTTCCTAAAAGGGGTGGGGCCAAGAAATATTTCTATGCTCTACATTCACGCGGCATACACTGTTTTAGAGGCAGAGTCTCTTTAAAGGGGGATTATTACCCAGAAATATAATATAATATATATAAGTAAAGAAGACAATGTACACTGCAGCCCCCCAGAAGTTTTCTTTTTTCTCCGCCGTGTGTCCACCCGGCTGATTTGTGTGGGGGCTGTTGACGGCTTATGGGGGGGGGGGGGGGCAGAGGCTGATAATTCCTGTCCTGTCCATAGGAAATATGGTCTCCCCCGGCAGAAAAAGCAGCCGTGACATCGCGCAGGTGAAGAAGAGGGAGCGGAAGGTCCGTTAATTCTTTAAAATATATCTTTATTTCTAGTTTGGGAATAGTTTCCCCCTTTAAGATCAAACTACTATACTGTACATAGATTGTACCCTACAACGTGCTTGTATTATAGGAACATTATAGCAATCGAAATATGCATATATCTGAAAACAAATGCAAAATTTGAACTTTATTTTAACGTGATGGCTGCATCACTGAATGTATTTTTGTGCAATGTGCGATGTTACGCAGGCGAGGTCTGTGCAATAAAAAAAAAAAAAAAAACAACTTTCACCAAGGATGACCTTTTCTCGGATAAATACGATATATATCGGACTTTCATCAACTTTTCTGGCCATACACTAGAATTTTGACGCATTTAGAAAAAAAAACAAAAAACATTCAATTTATTGGGAAAAATGCAGAATATTTTGGGGAAAAATTAGAATACTTGGCAGGTCGTCACCTCAGCAAAAATACAAGGGAAATAAATACTATATTTACACATCGGTGTTGTCCATGGGTGGCCTGCAACCCTTATAAATGAATAGACAAAATCATAGTTACATCACACGATCAATGCTATAGGATCTGGCCCCTCGAAACCTATTTTTCTCAATGACGTACGGCCCCCTGCATTAGCAACTTGGACAGCGCTAGTGTTTATTGTATCAGTCAATGCCGCAAGTCACGGTTAGTTTGCGTCTAAGAACCCGAAATTTGATATAATTAACCTGCTTAAATTTGAGATATCCTGTAAGACGCAGGCCATTTTTTGAGTATTTTCCCCTTAAAAATTTGAATAAATGATAAATTATCCCTAAAATGTTTACTTGGGGGTTAAGCCGCCACTCAGCCAAATTTCTTACGGAGTATAAAAACTATAGTTCTTTTTATATATGGAAAATGTTTTTTTTTCTCCGTTCTTCCGCTGCTTGTGCTTATACTGAAGCGATTTTAGATTGAGCCTTAAAGTTCCAATTTGCACTTAATAGGCACTTCAAGTATCACTCGGAAAATCACAGACTAAGCATTCTGCAGAACATATCTGTCACTTTTATGGGCAAATTGTTTTGACATTATAGCTCTGTATTTTGACGCATGGCCACAAATTAACGCCAAGGGACGAAACCGACAACTTATAGGCACGGAACAAAATTCCAGCTCGTCGGAGGACAGGGCCAATTAGCTCATAACTATCAACGGAAAGAGAAACTTGCATTCTAATGCTTAAAATTTTAAAAAAGATACGTTTTGTAGCATTCCTGAGTAAATACGTATATTTCTATACTTGGACAGAGTCTTTTGACCCCCTTTTTTTGGTATTTTAAAACAAGCCTGGGGGGTCCATTTTATTTTCTAATTGAATTTTGAGTCCCGGCAGGAAGCTGTCCCAAGTAATAACAGGAAGTGGAAAGTGCACTGAAAAAAAGCAGCTCCCAGCTTGTTAACAAATATTAGAATCTGTTAAGAATGTTGGTTTTCTTTCCATTTCGGAGAATCCCTATTGATAGTTTTCGTTTATAAATATGCTGCAGACGTAATTAAAATTATTGATATCTTTTCTTAATAATCCCACATAGTAGTTTTCAATTTGCATTTATGATCAATCTTTCGATGCTTTCGCATTTTTCCCAGCATAGCTTTCATATTGATCTCATAAAAATACCATTTCTAGAGAGGTTTCATAAAAAACTGTTTTTCTTCATTTCAACGCAGGGAAAGGGCAAAGGGCATTGTTAAAAATATATATATATATATTAAAAAAAACTTGTTTCAGTTCATTCTGGGGTGTTCTCTGTAAATTATTATTTTTGAGAAATGGAATGTATCACAAAAAATGTAAGAACAGATTCAGAACCTAATCTTTCTCAAAGCCGTCCGTGTTTGTTTTAGCCGATTGTAATTCCATCACCGAGGTCATCATGGTAACAGAAAAAACATGGCCGCTGGCCTAGGGTAGGTTCTCCTCCTTCTGGGGGAATGGCTTTACAAGGCAGCGGGATGAGAAGTACCCATGTGGGGGGGACGAGGCCGGCCTTTAATGGTCTGGCAATGGGAGCGGGAGTGAGTGGTCAATACCACTTCCTCTCCCACAGGAAGTGACCCAGAGACATGGCGGTTCACCCGGAGACTCCAGGTATAGTCTTATAACACTGATAATTGTCCAACTTCCTGCAACCTGAGTGACGACCACTGTGGGTGAGATACTGGTATAAAAAAATTACCATAATTACATATATTTACCGTAATTACATATATTTACCAATACTGACTGTTTTTAAAATATCATTTTAGATTTTTTGTGATGCATTTCTTTTTTTCATGGTGTTTGTAGCCGTGTTCATCCTGGTAGCAATAAGGCTGCTTTGTGGGTTTTCGTTACCATTTTTTAACCAAGGCAGGCGGAAAAAAAGCTTGCAAAATATCCAAAAGGTACCGTAAACCTTCAAAGCAAGTTCCAAAAAAAAACTAAAAAAAAAATAGTGTGACAAGTAAAAGAAGACACGTCGATATTGGGTAAAATATATCTCTTTTCTTTCACAGTATTCCTTAGAAAAAAAAACAACCGATATTCGGGAGTACTATCCACTTAATATTTGGGATACGCACTGCTTGGAATGTTAAAGGAACGGAAGACAAAAAAAAATGTACAAAACCCAATTAAAACAAACAAAAAAAAAAAAGCAATGATCGTTAAAGTGGACAGGAGCATCAGGATATACCAACGTCCGTATCCCATTGTCAAAAGGCTGGGCTGGCCCCAAAACAGGTTGATATGTTTATATATTGGATCGTATAAGTTCAGCCCGTTGAGATGGGTCGCTGTTTGACGATAAGCTCTAAATACCCCAAAAAATGGCTTCTTTTTTGGTGGTCGCTAAAATAGTCTTTGGCTCTGTACATTTATGATCCTCGCTCTGGATTCTACCCCTTTGTGGACGACTATGAAAATTGGAAAGGTTTTTGGGGTGACTTTGTTGGGTTTTTTACCCCTCCCCCCCAGTGGCCCGTGGACCCGGTAAAAAAAAAACAAAAAAACGATGTCTTTTTTTATGACAACAGGGGACAGAGAAACAAGCCTGGTGCCCGAAAAACGTCACGTTGACCATATCAGCTTCCGAGGAGCCAAAAATAGTGAAATTTGGGAATTCAGGACAAAAACACAAACATTATTGATATGTGCTGCTTTCAGTTGATGCATTTGAGAACAGTTCTATATATACATATTTAATATATTTATATTTATATTTAAAAAAAAAACAGAAACGCCTACTAAATTGTAAGTCTGCTACCTCCGCTTGTGGAAGAGACAGTGTAACGCAGGCAAACGGAGGACCGAGTGATGAAAAAATATGAAAAAAAAAACATTTTAAAAGTGACGGCGCGTCTTCTCATTCATTAGCTAATCTTAATTGTTGAGTTTGTGGCTTACAAAAAAAAAAAAAAAAGCAGAAAAATTGAATTTCGATCTAGTCGTATGTTTACATTATCGCATATGTTCACACTGTATATTATATATACACTAACAGTCCGAAACCCCACACACACACATGTACCCGCGACAAGCACATGTACGCCATCCCATTAAAGGGAGTCTATCATGAAAAAAAAATGTCTTTATTGTGTTTATTACATTTAAATATATAAATATAATTGGCAATGATATCTGAAATACAGTGGAAGCTGCATTTTTTTCTTTTTTTTTTCTTTTAGAATGGTAGAAATTCTGTTTTTCTATTAACGCGGATAATTGCCGTATAGATTAAGGCTCGTTTAATAAAATAAACATATTTAAAAACATGGAATCATATAAGATTGTTTATAAAATATTATAGCTACTGATTAGATAGAAATGGTGTATAATATATATATATATATTATATATATATAATTGCCATTAATTAGTAATGGATTAAACACTATTTACAACATTTTCTATTAACTAGAAATTATGTTTTTTAAGACAACGTTCCCAATAGAAAGGATTTTGGAGTCCAACTCATAGATTTTAAAATCTCTGTTTATATTCTGAGAATGCAAGAGATGGCATTTAAAGATGCGGTTCCACTTAAATAAATTATTCACGACGCTCTCTAGTCGATGTTAAGCAAATAAACTTTGGCAGATCTGTCGTATTTTTATTCTGTACTTTCAACGTTTAATCACAGAAGAGAAAAAAAAGATACAGGTTCGGTTTCTATGACAACAACCTATCAGCGTCTGATTTTGTGTCACATGACAATTTAGCATTCCCTGAAAAACAACAGGCGAAGGAGACATTTTGCACGATTAAAGAATGGTTATCATAGTAAAAGTCACAAAAAGCAAAAATATTCTTTTCAGAGAATATTACACATAGACAGAAATGTTAGAAATTCATTTTTATTCTGAATAAGTTCACTATTATGATTTGTAAAAGAAAAAAACACCAATCGGCAATGGCACAGATAACACATTGTGCCCAAAAGTGTCTTCCATTTATAGACATTTTTGAAAAGGAGTCGTTGGCTCTGTAGGAACAACATTTAAAGGGAAAATAAAACAAACACAATAAACATTATTGAACAAAAAAGAACTTATACATATAGTATGGGATATAATAACTTTAATATACAAAAGAAACCATAAGTTTAATGGAAGATTATATGACCTGAAATATAATAAAAATATTGGAATGTATTTTTTTTAGTTTCAATACCAAAATATTAAGGCTATTTCTTTTTTTTTCCTGCTCCATTGCTTCATAAAATTTAAGATTTTAATATATTTTGCGTCATATTTAGATTCACTAGATGACAAAGGAATGCATTTGTATAATTTAATAGAGACAAAGGAATATATATAATATTTTTATTATTTATTTTTTTGTATTTTCATTTTTTTCATTTGGCAAAATAAACCAAACATATTCAGTACAGTAATTACTGATAATTACAGAAAACATGACAAAAGGAGATTTTATCTCGTCCCTGGCTTCTGTCGCGATCACAATTAGGAATGATTAGAAGCAGCAAGTCCTCGTAATATAAAAAATCCTTAAAAGCTGAATTTTGCAATAATTACAATGAAATATACACAGTTTACTGCTACTGAAAGTATATTAAATTATAATTTTTAGTTTGATATCTTTTCATCTTTGATAATATATTTTGCTGCTATACGCTCTTTTTTTTTAGCTGACATAATCGCGAAAAAAAAACATCTAGGACGACCTTTTCTGACACAAAGTAATGTTTTTTGGCAGGGGCTCTGTGGGTCGAAGTTGTTGTACTTTACAGAGTTAATTCTCCGTACTAATTATGCTTTTTTGAGGTTAACACAGCATCCCGTTCTCAATATAGTAAAAGAAAGGAAGCTAATAGAAGGACGTAGCCGCTACTCCATAGAAACAAGATAGAAACCCAATGTAACGGCAGATCGGCCCCATTCGGCCCCTCTAGTCGCTCGTTTCTCCTAAAGACTCAATATGGTATGGAGGGAGTCCAATAACGGGTGAGGTCATGCAAAACAGTACATTACTGAAAACCTCCTGTGATAATATCTCATATTCACTAAAACCGGGCCGCACCACCGCAGTCCTCGAGGGCCGCAAAGAGACCACAATTTTTGAAAAGATCTCAGCTTGCGCATGTGTCACAATTAAGAAATCTTTGTGATTTTTGGGCAGGGACGCACTGAATTCCTGGCTTGTTTGCGGCCCCGAGGGACGAAGTTGAGCAGCCCTTTTAACGCAAGTCTTATATTCTTTTTTTTAGGATGTCTTTCGTGTTTAAATCTGTAATATTTTGCAGAAAAGAAATGTACATAATATTTGAATTGCAGAATGTATCTTTCACACGCTATTATTCTTTATTTCTGTAAATATACACACATAGGACACATGAGATTCACTTCCAAGGGAGGTAGTGTTATCCAATACATTAGATACCTTCAAAAGGGGCCTCGATATTTTCTTAGAAAGGCACGATATACAGGGATACAAATAGAATAATATTAATATTTTAGAGCTTCTTGATCCAAGGAGAAATCCGATTGCCTCTTGGGGTCAGGAAGGAATTTTTTCCCCTGATGGCAGAATTCGAGGTAGCTTAATTGGGGGTTTTTTGCCTTCTTTTGGATCAAGAATAGAAAGGTTAGGTAGAAGGGTTGAACTTGATGGACTTAGGTCTTTTTTCAACCTTATGAACTATGTAACTATGTAACTATGAGATGAGGATATTTATTATCGACGAGAATTCTTTACATGAGGTGTATTTGGGTGTACAGGTAACACGTATGGCTTGCACGTATTTCAGGATATTACACGATATTCCATCACAAAACATGATCTAAAAATCTGATTACTTATACGGCGCTTGAAAAAAAATTATTTTTTTTTAATACTACACCTTGTATTTAGGTGTAAATATCTGTTTTGTTATGGTGGGTTAGCACCTATACCCGCTTTTCTGCTACTACTCCCTGCATCATGGCGACTGTTGGCGAGACATGGCGAGATTGAATGACAGAGAGAGTCCCTGATCAAAATATCAGTATAAAACGCCATTGTGTTTTCTTTTGGGGTATAGCTGTGTCCAGTCGGAGCCATTAATTAACCATAAATGTCCATTATAACATGAAATACATGTATTTCATAACAATGATGTGGACTGTTACACATACATAGACATGGCATAGCGAGAGGGAATGTATGTACGTGTAACAGTCCACGTAATTGTTGTGAAAAATTAAGTATTTCATTATTATTCTGCCATATTAGCTTTTTTTGTACTAAAGAAAAGCTTGGGACCATTCCATGAAAAGCCTAAATGTCTTCTGTGGTTGACCTTGATGCGGGTTCAACAGAAGTGGAGCTTCTACTGCATTTCTCTGTTACTAGTAATAGTTTGTTATTTGAGCCCATCTAAATAATAGAATAGCTCAGTCTTAATCACACAGAAAGAGAACCTGACTAATGAAAGTCTTTGGAGGAACGGACTTCATTAGCATCGCCATAAAGCATCAGCTCAGTGTGGTGCTTGAGCCGGGAAAGTCACCCAAAATAATCACATGACTGACAGCAATGGCGGCCTCCGGGTCTGCAGATAAAGCGGGTTTAGATAAACGTCATTGAATTAATTAGAATTGTACAATCAAAATTGTGAAAAACTGCATTATTTTTGAATATCGTGTCTTAAAATGCAGTTTTTTAGATAGGTAGAAACCTGGTGATTTTTTTTATTTATCATAAATAATATTTATCTTTTTTTTTTTTTGTACATACAGTATGGTATTCAATGCCAAACGTTTAAAAGCAGTTGTTGAAGAAATCCTTTGGCCTGTAATAATGTACAGAGACAGACGTTGCTAGTAATGTGGCTGTGTGATTCATGTACATTCGCAATTAGAATTATTAAAGATTTATTTAGCTATTTCACACCGATTTTCTTGGTTTTTTTTTTTTGTTGTTGGTTCAATATGAAAAAAAAATACCCGCGGGCAAATAAAGTTATGGTAAAAACAGGTACAATTAGCTTTCTATATATCCTTCAAAATCGTGGCCCCGGTATTGCTTGCCATTAGGAGGGTTCCCTTGTTACACATTTAAAAAATGGTTCAGGATGGATTCAATATTTGGTTCGCTCCTAAATCGGTCCCTTGCCCCCCTGATAACACACAATCGCATTATCACACACATTTGCACAGACTTACACACTCACGCCAACACACATACTCAGTATCACACACTCCATATACCCTCCATATACTCCCTCTCACACACACCTACACATCCATGCTTACACACCCATGCTCACGTACACTTATACATACACATTCATGCTCACACACACATACATGCTCACACACACATACATACACATTCATGCTCACACACACATTCATGCTCACACACAATAGGAAGAAGCTGGTTCCAGATTGTGTGACCTTGAGAATCTGCACCTTCACCTTGAGCCTGGGGTAAAAACTGTTTAACTCAGGGGCAAACCCTGAAAGTTCCCAGATCTGATCATTTCCATGCCACACTGCTTACCTTTGACGGAACAAAGAACCCCTTCTCTTCTGCTCCCTAGTTTGTGAAATCTCAGGTTCTAGACCATGGTTGAATTCCTTTTTTAGCAAATGAAAGGTAATTTGCACATTAATAAGAGTCATGCAGATCTCATCTGACAATATATATAAGAAGCCAAATATACCGCAGGGCAAAATCAATTTTTGAAATATATGGTCAGTCAAGCCGGGGGAGGGGGTATGATCCTGGTGCTTGTTGATAACGGGCAGACAATAACCACATGGCTTCTTCAAACAAAAGGAATGGCGGTTGTTTATTGCCGGCGACAGGACATAAATTCACAGGAATGGTTTCCTAAGAATGGCACAGTTGACAGTAATTGGGCAAATCAGGAGGATTTCCACCCTGTTCTACAGGCAGGTTATTAATCAACGGGATCTCCAGCGAACCAATTACTGACGCTAATGCCCACGGCTACAAGGACGGCCGGACGCCGCCGCAAGGTCAAATTCTTCCACAGCTCTGAAAAGCGTTACTTTTCATAAAAATGATTTTTTTTCGCCATGTTTTATCATGTAGTGTGTGTTTACACAATGAAACACAATTAAATACACTTAAAGTGTCCGTAAAAATGTGAAGGGTTTCCCAGTTAAGCTGCTTGGGGCAGAAACATTTAAGATGCATCTTCAACCAACAGAGAGACCTTTTGGAACCACATTAGAAGACTAGCATTCCATCTTATCAGTCCAAAAGAGGAACAGGCCCCCTTTTCAGGGTCAAGTTGGGTACCGTGATGGGTGGGAGACAATGCGGGAAGTGGGGGTGCACCTTGACACCATTCCCGGAGACCCGGAGATCCTCAGCGATGATGACCTGGAGGCTCTGAGAAGCGGAGCTTCAACAGGAGTCTCCGGACGAAACTCGGGGAGAGTTTGGGTTACCAATTGGCCAGTCCCGACCTCTATCTAAGGATGTCTCCAACGTTTAAGAAACACATCTCTCAATAATTAGGCGTGAACCTTGATTATGGATATTTATTTTTGTCACCATCGTTTTTATCACCAGGCGCCATCTAAAAAAAAAAAACATCCTTCCTCTTGCAGACGGCGTCCAATTTCCGGAGCCTTGTAAGCCTGACTGATAAAACACGTTTTCCAATAAACTTGCTAAATCATCCTATTTGCATCCATTGAATAATGCGTTAAAAAAAAAAAATCTATTGTGCCAAATCCGTTCTTCTACTTTCCGCCCCTCTGAGTAATTTTACACTCCAAGTGCAACTGTAACAAGACTTTAAAAAAAAAAAAAGAATTTTAATGTTCATACGGAATGCGAAGCCGTCTTCATTTAAATAATGTATAAATACAACGCAATTTCCACACAAAAGAGCGGCATAAATATTTTATTATATACATAGGCAATATCATTTTACAATCTTAAACATTATTTTCGGTGTGAGCTAACATCTTAACGGCTTACTTCTAAAAAATAATTGGTGTTCTTTTGAATCTCATCTGAACTCAATTATGCGGTGAGATCATTTGGTACGTAATCATTTTCTCGTCTGTTGACAGCCATCATTTTTGAAGCTGCACTTGCCCCAAATGATGTATATTTTAGGCAAAGAAAATTTGTGACCCCCTTTTTTTAATTGATCTAGATGGAAAGGAAAGGCGGATAGATGGAAAGGAATGGCGGATACCCAAACATTGGGTGGAACAATGGAGAGCAGGGCATATAAGGGAGCGGGTAGGGTTGTTGGCATCACATTTTAGGATCAACAAAAAGGGAGGACCTTAATGACAACCCTACCCGCTCCCTTATATGCCCCGCTCTCCATTGTTCCACCAATTGGGCTAGTCTTCATTATGGAGAATCAGACCATGGTGAGGACTTTGTGAAGAAGCATTACGTGTAACTATGAAGACTAGACTTTCAACAAGGCGTGACGAGATCGGTGCCAAAGAAGAACATCTTTCTTAACGAGCTACATTTCTGGTCATGCTTGTCCAATAACATAACGGGCAGGCCATGGACAGAGAAGATCATTAACCGTACCATCTTGCCTCTACACTGCCACCAAGGCTGTCCAGTGGTCCTGATGTTTTCTAGGGTTCTAGATGAACTGTGTCTCCAGCACCCCTATCTACACGACAAATATAATAGGGGACAGCCATGCGCTGGCATAAAACTACAACTCCATACAACATTCTAGAATCTAAGCTATGTTCTAGATCGCCTGGCCACTAAACAGGAAGCTTCTGAGATGTAGGTACCCTTCAACAACGTGTCCATGGAGATATATTACTTTTTTGTTACAATGAACATTAATTAGCATGAGGTTAGTGCAGTCTTGTAAACAGAATTATCTTTTGTGTCTTCGTTGTAAGTATTATCTTCTAGAGCACTCAAGAAGGTGAGGGACCCGCCGCTCACGACGTAAGGAGAGTTTCAAGGGCAATTTGCCTAGTTTGCCTACTAAATTAATAATTATTAATTACCATTCAGCATCGAAGCCACAAACACTGTAGAGAAGTCATTATTTTCTGGCATCATCTCCCAGTAGGCTGTCTACTACTTTTTTTTCCCCAGAACACGTCCAAACCCTAAGTCATTGGACAAACAGAGAAAAATAAATATAATAATGAAACAGATTGAAAACGAATTTGCGCAGAAAGGAACAGTGGGGGATTGACAGCTGTGGATGCAGCTCGTTCTGCGCCTGAAAATGAGATTTGGCTGATAAATATTTTCATTTTGAAAATGGGTTAGGAGACAAGAAGATCTAATTCCCTCTCCCACCTTCTCACATTGAGGATTTCAGAAAGTCAGCAGTTTTTCTTTTAGTAAAAGTGCCAGAACGTTCTAAAGTAATAGAGGAAGTCTTTAATTTAGGAAATTAGGGTGACGGCAACCTTGAGTTAACCTTGAGAAAAACATATATTATAGCGGCATGTGATTGAGCACTAGACATCGAGGGTCAGAGGCTTGTAAAGCAGATTTACTTTACCGAGAGGGTGGTAGATAAGTGGAACAACCTCCAGTAGAAGAAGGAATTTAATACAAGGAGGGAATTTAAACAGACATGGGATAGGCCTATGGCTCCTCAATCTAAGACGAGACCAACGACTGACTACATCAGGAAAAAATGGTGGACTATATAGGCCGAGTAGGTCTTCCATCGATGAAGAAGTCACGTCAATGTGGTGTCACCCTGTTGGAAATCTGGTTGTGTCACAGCCAATACGTTAGCATAGAGAAGAAGAAGCTCAAATAGCATCGCTTCCCACCACGTCTTCCATCTTCTCAACGTCAACCCGGCTTTTAAGCTTCCCTTCGAAACGTTTGCCTTCACCGTGGTCTCTATAACTCTTACTCGTCAGGAGCCGCATGTGCCATTACCATCCAGCTACCATTACGCATTAAATGACCCTTGGGGATTGCGGAATAGCTTATCCTGCAGAATAATTATCTCAGTATTACCAGTCGGGTGTAGAGGGCACCGCAACCATTTTAAATGTAGTTGGTTCTCGGCTAATGTACGTTTCCTAAGCAACCCGTGATTTACGTGCCTGGCTGACTTTTTATAAGTACATTAACGGCTTTCTTAGAGATGTAAATGAAACAATACCTTTCTGGAAATGTACGTCGTCTGTTAATTATAGATGATAATGCCCCGGGTTACTGCTTAAATATTTAACGAAGAGAATAACTTGTTCCACATCATTATATCTGTAAAAATAAATAAAATCCACCGAGAATTATGGATTTATGGCAACAACACCCATGACGTTCAGTATTTTTTGTTGTTGTTTTTTGATGTGCCGGAAATATTCTTTCAGAACATTTTCAAGGTATTTCCATAAGGAAAAACTACTGGTACGTTGAAGAAGGTTTCACAGCTGAGAAACAGCTGGAGTCATTAGGTGACCGAGCGGAACTGATGTAAATTAACTTTGGATGAATCTCCGTTGGTACCAGCTGATGAAGTAGCTTCATTAAAGTCAGCGACTGGAATCTTTACTAATGACTCCAAAACATCCGAGAAATGCCGGCCGATCACAGACGCGGGTTCACGTGTTCCGTGTGAAGGTTTCCTCCCATAAGACGCTCATTAAAAGCCTGGCTGCTTGTATGATCGAATTCATTGACGCGATGGACGCCATTTTGTTTTTTCCCCTATACTCAATAAAGAGACTGGTACTTAACTCTTACTACTAAACTATCTAAATTACATCATACACACCAAAAGGGTAAATAAATAAAGGGTAAAAAAAAACCCTCAATGTATTTAATTGGTATATTGGAAATTACTAATAATTAATTAGTGGAATGAAAACTGTGTTAAAATATCATAACATAATTTAAAATGTTGTGAATTATCATGCAAAGGCCCAGAGGGCCGGTGGCAGACAGCACTCACATACGGATCTGCCAGTTGGTGCAGCAAGTTGCCACCGACCGGACTTGCCCGGCCGTAGGTCACGTGACCACGAATACGTGGCGTGCAGCCGCGCATATCCAGCAATTTGCCCCAGTCCGGCCCTGAATGTAATAATAATATAATATCAGATGTCCCAGGAGACTATTTTTTTAAATCAAACGGTTAAAGAACAAAATCTTCACGGCCGCTTGGCTTTTTCCGTATCTTGCCGAGGTCACACAATAGCTTTGCCTCTTTTTTTGTTTTTTATAAAAGTTTTAACTTTTCAAGGTAAAATACACTTAAAAAGAAAACTCTTACACGGTATAAGTTTTTGGTTGTAATTACAGTGCGGACGGCCACCAAAAAAAATTATTTTAAATATTTAAAATATTTTTATATTAAATATTGCATTTGTGAAGCTATTATTTGTTTTTTGAAGAAAGATAATCTCCTAACAAATAAGTAAAGAGAGAGAAAAATTCGAGACCCCATCAACGTCCGGCACAAATTAGCTATCATTATCCGCTCCGCTGCACTGAAATGAAAAGGCCTTTTTAGATCGCACCTTCTTAATTATAAAGCGAATGAAAGTATGACAAACCACTGAACAGTGGCCGCTTCTTATGAGCTACGTGCCGAGCCGCTATTAATTCGCAAGCAGCGGCGCGGCAACCTGGGCTACTAAGATTTTACAAATCAGACAATATTTAAAGGGACAGCGCGGACCCCTATTACTAAAATCGGCACCTATTACATTTGCTATACATGCCAATTTAACCCCTTAATGACAAAGGCCGTACATGTACGGGCTCAAAATGCATTGTTTTCAATGGCTTTAGGGACCACCCATTGTCCTTAAGGGGTTAAAAATAGGGCACAATCTACTCAAGGTGGGGTTACACCGACATAATGCCCCTTCTACACATTACCCAATTACAGACACTAAGCTATGGGCAGTTGCATTAAACATGTGCCAAGATGGCCAAGATGGCTGACTAATTTGGGACTATTGGCAGCTATGATTTTACATAAAGTCTGAAAAAGTTCTAATAACAAACCCTTAATTTCATCTACGCCTCGTTTTCTCTCCTTTTTACTTCATGGTAGGCAATCAAAACATAAAAACCAAAATCCAACTTTTCATGCTCAAAATCCGTGAGCGTTTTGTCCACGTCGGGCTTTCAGTCACGAAAGACTGTTTAAAAAAGTTCTGCATCCGCTCCGTGTTTTTGATTAGCGTTAACGACCGTCTTTAGCGGGATCGATTTTTTTTTTAAAAAAAACGGCTATTTACAGGAGCTAAAGCGAGATGGCAATAATTAGACAGCGCAAGGAATTAGCACCTGCTTCTCATTAAGAACCGACGGTAATTAGAAGGAAGATAAGTCTGACTCCAGGATGATTTATGAAATATATTAATAATGCGGATACAAAAAGAAGACGGGGACGGGACAGCAGAAAAGACGCGAAATCAAGAAATGTGTTGCTCGTTATACGCTGAACTTTTCATCCGGCCTAACAAACAAGATTAAAAAAAACTTCGAAAAAGCGAACTCTGAGAACACATTTCCTGAAAGAACTAAAAAGAAAAAATGCAATATCGTTTCATCGCTTTAGAATAATTTTGTGATATTGAGAAATGCGAATGAAAAGTTTCCACTGGCAAAATATTCAAAGTTTTGGCTGCACTTCCTGTGTGTCGTTTTTTTGGACAGGAAGTTGAAATACAACAATTATAGTGGTTGCTACTTCTAATGACTGGGTGCTGCTGTGAGAATAAGCGGCTAAATATATACGTTAGTTTGGGGTCACTCGGCTGTTTTCATGCAAAACAAGGACATTTCTGTCTGTAACATAAATTACAAAAAGGGTTTTCTAACCATCAATTATCCTTTTATACTTAAACCGGGATCAGCGAACACAACGTGCCATTGGAACACAGGAGTGATGGGAGTGATAAAGGGCCATTGCAGGAGTGATGCAGTGATAAGGGCATTGGATGATGGGTAGTGATAAAGGGCAATGGACACACAGGAGTGATGGGAGTGATATAAGTGCCATTGGGCACACAGGAGTGATGGGAGTGATAAAAGCCATTGGAACACAGGAGTGAATGGGAGTGATAAAGGGCCATTGGAACCCAGGAGTGATGGGAGTGATAAAGGGCCATTGGAACACAGGAGTGATGGGAGTGATAAAGAGTGATGAACGCCTATGAAGAGATTCCATTAAAAACCCACCATTTCCAGCTAAAATAGACATTTACAGCATTAACCCGTCTCCGGTCCTGTATTTATGAATGGAAGGTGATATGATAGCCCATTTTCGTCCAACTTTTTTATGGTTGGAAAAACAACAAAGCAAACGTGAAAGTGTTAATTAGACAAATAGGTCGATTCGGTTTGAGATTGGAAAAAGGTTTTCTGGATGACCTTGGTGGATAGCCCATGCTTACCCCCTGGGTCCTTTAGAAAAACGAATTTCAACAGAAATAGTTCAGATTATGAGGTCACGTTGCAGGGTGGACGTTGGGGGTTACTGTGCGGTGGATGGAAGTGAGAAACGATAATAGGTGAGATTCCGGCAAAGCCATAAATGTTATGTTTAGAGAAAATATTTGAGAAGCAGCAAAAGGGCTGCAAACAAGTAAAATGCAATAAGAAATGGCAGCCAGTTTAATGGCAGCCATCTTCCCTCTCAGCTTTGTCTTGGGAGCTGACACTTTACACGCGCCGGGATCTGCCGATCTCTTTTACCGACAGACAGGACTGCGATAATGTATCCGGCAACCAGGGGGTTAAATGTGCATTACAACACAAAATGTACTGATAAATGCGTATTATGACCCAGAAATACCTCCACGTTAAACCAAGCGTAAAATGCTTCAGAATAAAAAGTAAGAAGTTTAATAGCCCGCGAGAAGGCGCCTGCAGGAGTGACAGATACTCTGGGATTATGGAGACTCGCTCGGCCTCTCGGGGGCCGAGCTGGCGCGTTTAAACAGATTCATGTCCCCTGTGCAAGTGGCAAGATAACGTAAATAGAAAGAAATATTTGCATAAGCACCACCGGTGCAAAATACCGTATCGGAGGAAGTACTCGGAAAACGAGCCGGGCCTTAATACCTTCCTGCTTCCCGCCAAAGCCTTCTAAAGACTATTAAAGCGTTCGCTAAGAATGGCCAAGTCCAGATAGAATTTCTTATTAATTGTGTTCCCAGCTTAAAAAACCTCGGGGGGGGCCCTTTACAAAATACTTCTAATGCTTGAGCATCTTTAAAAGGGCCGTGTCACCTAAACGGCGCGACTTCGTTGGAACACGCTTTCAATGCGCATTAAAATAAAGCGCTTTTCTTTAAGCCCTGCAAGATGTGTTCATTAAAGCGGAAGTCTAGGTGTCCACGGTTTGAAGACACCATGGCTGCCGAAGGCAGTCATAGCTGCAAGCTTTCCAGGGTAGGTTACTTGGGACGCTCTCTTTTTTTCCGGGGGGGGGGGTGATTTGCCAGAGTGCGGGGCTATCCACCAGTGGACCCCCGTACCCTATGAAGTGGGCAGAACGTTGGAGGAGAAGTAGGCAATCAGTAGGACTAATTCCGCTCCCCTCCCTGGAAAAAGGAGAAAGTGACCCGGAGACCCAGGGGAAGTAAGGCTTCACTCGGAGACTCCGGGTCAAACCTGGAGCGTTCCCAGTTATGACTATATTGTAATGTAACAGGGTGTAAAAGAAACTAAAATGGTGAAACCAGGGATTATTGTCTAAAAAATAATAATAATTTTTAATTCATGCATAAACATACATATTCATAAAAAATACATGATAAATACCGCCGGAAAACAAACATGGCCGCCACTGTTGTGTGTTAAAAATGTTTAGGCAGAGAATACGAAAGACTTTTCTCTGTATTTATGACACATTCAATCTATTTAGGACAATCTGGTTCCAGCTCCCCCGGTCATTAGTATTCATCAACAGTAATACTCTTTCCATTTCATTTCTCTAGAACACAGAGAGAGTTCTTCCGCAGCCCCCCCTCTCTCGTCAAACAGATCTTAACCTATTCTCTGTAGATGAACAGACCTAGAAATACAAAATGTCATTTATTTAGAAACGGTCTAAACACCCAACGCATCAACCCCAACCCCCCCCCACACCATTCTCTCCGCCGGTTCGCGTTACAAATTCAAATCACGAAAGAGAAAAGAAATTTGAAATCAGCGGTCCGCGCATGGCAAACATCGTCGCCATAAATATTACGGAATTTATAATGTGATTGAAAGAACGTTAGTATAATAATTGAACGTTTCCACCATTTGTATTCTGGATCCATGTCTCGGGGGTTTAAAGATGTGCTTCGAACATTCTGAAGGACACAATGTTTTCCTTTTTTTTCCCCTAATAAGATATTGGGGGGGAAAAAGCTACAGATCTGCGTTAACCGTTTTGGGGGGGGGGAAGCGAACATAAATTGAAACGTAAATTAAAAAGAAAATGTTTAATTTTATTTTCCTTTACAGTAACTAAAACTAGATTAAAAACTATGGGTCAGATAACGAATAAATGTGATGCCACACAATCCAATATGTGACATAATAGTCATCCACTAAAAACAACAGCCCCTTCCTTGAATGAGGTCACACAACTTAACAGTGACATCATATGAGCTTTGAAAAAAGAACACCTTTAGTGGCGGAAAAGGTGGAGGAGGGAAGCACAAAAAGGACAATAAAGCAGACTTTTTTTCTCCAAGTCCTACGATTTTTAGTTCTGCCTATTGAGGTAACAATTATATCTTCCTGATAAAAACAAGTCAAATATCTATGTTTCCTAACCTAACTTCTGTCTATGCCGTCGGGTGCTTCCGTTGCAACTTCCTGTTTATTGTATTATTTACAACGGGCTCGTACCCTGAGTTCTAAGGAAGTAGATTGTGGTGTGACATCACCTCCTTCCTTCCATAGTTGCATGTGACATCATAAATCACTTCCTGTCTTCCTCAGGTGAATATATTAATCTTAAGTTCTTAAGTGTCCACCTTCAGCAGGAACCGCTGTTCCTGTTCCGTATAACATCTCGGTGGTCATACCCGGACTGGCCATCTGGCAAACCAGGAAGTCGCCCAATGGGTCGGTGCCCGATGGGATGGGTCACTCACCTAGTGTCCCAGATCTCATGTGTCAACACACCGCGTGGGCACAAGAATGTGGCCAGTGGCCTTAAAGTGCCGGGTCACTATTCCTTCCCAAGTCTGGCCCTAACAGTTGCGATGAAGCCTTTAAGTCTTTTGCATCCATCGCCGGGCCGGTGAAATTGCACATCTGTGAATGAATCAGCTTCATTCATTTGCTATTTGACATAATCATACATTTGCGCACGCTGACCTGCGCTGGGGCGAATGCATTTATACGTAGCTATTGTTGGATGGAACAGGAAATTCTCTGCATTTTAATGCTGTCGACGAGATGCCTCGGTGCCGTGGATAATGACTTTGCTCTTGTACTAAAAGTCACCCTTTTAACATCATCATTGCTTTGAAAATCATGGTAATTTATGCTCGATGTAAATGCGCATACTGTGGGTAACGGTGAATTAAAAGCAATAATTGGAATGGAAAAAAAACAGAACACGCCGTTCTTATCTATAAAAATGATGTATTATTCAGGATATTTAAAATAGTTAAAATGCTACAGTAACGTTTACTGAACTGGGAGGAAAGGTCATCAGATGTCGATAACAAAATTAACTTAACTGTACGGAGGGCACGGATGATCTGATCTACAGCCCTAAAAGCCCCGATAATGTGTATAGAAACAGCAGGAAACGGCTTTATAAATTAAACGGGGCAAATAAACCCCATTATTCTACTTCTAAATGCCCCACTCGCTTAGAAAAATAAGTGCACAGCCCAGGAATATAATACATAAAGCAAAAGTCATCTCTCGTGATTCAGTTATGCAAAAGAAATAATGGCGCCGCCCCAACGACGTGATAAGGAAAGGGAATCGCTGAGTCCTCGTCAGAATCCATCTCCTGATAGAATATATCACAGCTTCTTCTAGGGCCGGATTTCCGTTACTTCTCAGTTTAAGCGTTGTTTTCCACATTAAGATACTACACCTGTTAGCTTATTGACTTTCATAAAGAGGACAGAGATGGTGGGACACGGCAAGATCTGCGCTGAGCTTCAACAAGAGTAAAAGAAAATAGACAACCTATAGATGGCCCAAATTTGTACTTTATTACCCAAAAAACACCCCATACACACAGGTCATACTCTCTTAAATGGCCGTTATGAGCATCTAAGTGGTCCCTTGTACTCTCTACTCATTGTTCTTGTCTTTGTCCGTTGAGAAACATCCCCGACGTGGTGTTTATTCCTAACATAGCCCAATTCTCCTTCCACCAATGCCAACTCTCCTTCCACCATGCCCAACCCTCCTTCCACACCCCAAACTCTCCTTCACAATGCCCAACTCTCCTTCACCAATGGCCAAATCTCACCAATGCCCCTCTCCACCAATGCCCTCTCTTCCACATGCCCAATTCTTTCTTCCCAATGCCAACTCTCCTTCCACTCAAACCCCACTCTCCTTCCACCAATGCCCAACTCTCCTTCCACCAATGCCCAATTCTCCTTCCACCAATGCCCAATTCTCCTTCCACCAATGTCCACCATTACTTGTTGGGATAGGTTTGGGGAAAAACCAAGATAATCTTGTTTTATTGGCCGAGTCTTCCAGTGGAGACTGATTCTTAAACATCTTTTCCTCCTTAAGGAATATCATTGTGCGGACGGCTTCTCCGTTACACTAAACAGGTCATAAATTGCACTCTACGCAGTTGTCGGAAACAATGTTTGGTTGACAGATTTATGTCACTACTATGTGTCCAATCCATTGTGTGCGGTAAAGATATATATCACACATTTCAAACAGGATTGTGTAGCATTTTTGTTTATTGCCCCCAAGTCTTCAACACTGCCCCTGCGCAAATAAAATTGTAAGTTAAAAATTAAGTTGATGTTTTTGCTTTTCTTTCTACCTAAAACTTAAGGTGGAAAGTTAACCATGACTAAATTATGATGTCTGCTTCTCCTATGGCACGTCTCCCACTCTCTCCCCGTCACCCCTGGGGAAATACGACGAATACATTCCCTCTCCATCAACAATTCTATTTTATTTTTTTTTGTCTTTTTTTTTAGGGAGCACAAAAAGCTAAATTAGATTTTTTTTTAAAAGACAGACTTCAAAATTCACATTATTAGTTCATACGTAGCATTCGATCATGTAATCCAATTTCGCTGCAGTCAGTTTTCCGAGCCGAGTAATAGAATGTGCGAGTTCAATCAAGTCGCGGTATTGTTTCAAATTAAAAGGTAATTCTTCATTCTCAAGAGTGCAGGGAGAGGAGGCTGCTTTATATCCACAAAATCGGGTGTCACATGACTAGTCTAACATTACTTCACATAACGGAAAACAATTTGAATTCTTGGTGGTGCTGATGGGTTAACGTTCTCCTTTAAAACCATCGATGGTGCCTTGTTGAATAGAACTTGACCAAATACCCATCTCTTGAAGGACCCAGCTCTTGAAGGTCTTCAAGGCTTCCATGTATCCGGTTTCTGGAATATGGAGGCCATTGTAACTTCTAAAGACTCTTCTAGAGCCATTTCCATTGAGAAGGTCCGTCTCTGATGGAAGACGTTGGAGTAAGTGTTACGGGGCCTGGAAACATTGTATCATTTAACTGTTTCAATGGGATGTTTCTAATGGTGAATTGAGTTCTTCCATTGTTAAATTGGACAGGGTAGATAGAACCCTTTTGAAGAATTATGGCGCTAACCCCTGTTTACAGAGCTCTATAAACGGAGAAGAACCTTTAAGTATAAGGACATTTTAATTAATATAACGTAGCTTGTCATTGGCGTCGGGAGGGAAAGCACTGTGAGCCAGCAACAAAGACGCGCAGCTGTTCTATGAATTCCTCTTCACATCTCATTGTCTGGCTTGCTCTGAAATATGCCTCTTACAAACGACTTCTTCCTATTCACCCCATCTGTTCACAACCTCGTGAATCTGTTTCCATAATAAACCTGTGGGTTTTGAGTTTCAGAAGCAGCCATTTGTACACATACATTGTATGGACAAAAGTATCGGGACGCCCGACCGTTACACCAACGGGGACTTTGATGACATCACATTCTAAATACGTAGACACTAATATGAAGTTGGTCCCCCCTATGCAGATATAACGGCTTCCGCTCTTCTGGGAAGGCTTTCCACAAGATTTTGGGGAGTTTCTGTGAGAATTTTTGTCCGTTCATCCAGTAGAGCGTCTGTGGGGTCAGGCGCTGATGTTGGACGAGACGCCCGGCTCGCAATCTCCATTCCAGTTCATCCCAAAAGGTGTTCGACGCGGTTGAGTTCAGGGATCCGTGCGGCCGGTCAGGTTCTTCCACCCCAAACTCATCCAACCCTTGTCTTTATGTTGCTTTGAGTTTTGTAAATTATTATTTTTTTGTTGTTGTTAGAAAAGATTTTTACTTCTCATCAAAAATAGCAAAATACCGAACAAGCAAAAGCAGATCTCAGACCCAGGCTGTTATTACTGCGCCATCGACGTGCCCTTAAGGGTTAGATGAAAATGATTTTGCTGAGTGCGTGCAGTTGTTAGTAATTGTTACATTTAAATGGTGCATCTCTTTTCCCTGCTGTGTCTATTATACTGCCCAAAACACAGTGAAACTGATTAGCTTAATTGTTCCAGAGCCACCCTTTCCTTATTTTAGTCTTTGCAGAGTAAACATTCCTTCAGAACATAGTTAGAGACAATTGCGGAAACCAAAGGGCACCTTGTACTTTAGTTTTTTTTTTATTTTACAATAGTATTGCATCAAAAAAAAGTGTTTTAAGTGAATATGAGGAACGCGCTGGGTATTTGTGGATGCAGAGCAAGTGCAAGTCCCCAGAGGTCCCATGGTTCTGCGTTCCTTGTTCTTCCGCTCCCCATTATAGACGCGTGTCTCCATGTGAAACTACTGGCTCATATCTGAAAGAAGTGAGTAAGTAGAAAAATTTACCAAAAAAATGTATGCCGCGGGCATAGACTTTTCTTAGTTACCTGCAGTGTTCTAAGGAAGAATGTCTCGACGTTGTTCTTCAAGCACGTGCCCTCCTTAAAACATGAACCAAGAGGTCATCCCAGGAGCACAGGTGGACCTAAGGAGATCTGAAGACCTGCACCTGAGTTTAAAGCTAATTTAATGTTCGTCGATCTGCTTACAGAACCAACATTTGGCCTAGAAGTCAATAACCACAAGACAATGTAGTCTACTGCCCGAGGCTCTGCTTTGGGACATGGTTAGATCATTAGGTGTCCATACAAACTCTCCAACTCCAACAAAAATTTGCTTTAAATCTTGAATGGAGTGTCAAGCTTCCTTCTTCATTGTCCGTAGAGGAACCCTTTTAATTTGACAGAGGCAAGCCAATGGATAAAGGTGAATGGAGATGGGGTAGGAGAACGTGGTTAACGCTCAATGCATCTCTGCTCATATGCTTTCTGATTCGAACCTCCTTGACTCCAGTGGTAAAAAACTCCTAGGTCCTAAACTTGAAGGACACTCAGTGCAAATAATTCAGATGTCGAATCGAATGAATGAAGTTCATGCTACACTCCAAGTCAGGAAGCCCAAGGGCGGACAAACTTGACCAACGATTACGATGAGTACTCAAGTCTGTAATTGGTGGGATCAATGGATCAAAGGTTCAACTCACAAGTTGGACCACCAACTGTGAGGTCACATATATCTATATATCTATATAGTCCTTTAAAAGGCTCTGTTTGGAAGTTTGGAAGTTGTAGCTCAAAGGCTTTTCCATTCATATAAATATTTTTCTTTCTTTGCGATAGAACTTTTAAGATCCTATTGAAGGCATTTCGTTCCGTTTCTAACGGCCGCACGCTCTCCGCGTTACAGGAGCCATCTGTACTTGTTAACAAATAAGAAATATGACTCACGGGCTTTTATTTTAAGCAAACAAAAGCATTACGCTTCGGGGAATAAAAGGACGCGGAGAATCCATTGAATTGCCAGCCAAGCTACAGAAACAACGGTGTGGTTTTTTTCGTATCAATAGAAAGCTACCTGGAAGCTATTAAAGAGTGAAAGATCCGACAAAGCGATGAAGTTTCCATTAGCGATTAATGCTGAGGCGTTAAAACGAGGTTAAGCGCTGTACATCCACGGCGGAGCTCCGTCGGGGAGCCCCCACGCTGATACTCACAATGGAGACAATGGCGGCTCATTTATCAACTCGCTACAAAACAAGACAAAGTTTGATAACATGTAAAAGTGGTGAAAAAGTCTAGAAGTTGCTATGATTCCATGACGTTCTGGAAATAAGTTGTTAAGGTTGAGTTTCCGAGCCGTTCCGACGACAAACATAACTTTTCTTTCTCAAGGCCAATTATCACCTTTCTCTCACAATTTACGGAGCAGCTGTTCCCGGGGACGCGGGGGTCATTATCGGAGGGTAAATGAAAATAAATAACCGAAAACATCTGGCACGATGCACACTCTCTGACTGTAATTACGCGCGCTCGAAT
Organism: Spea multiplicata; assembly: GCA_009364415.1. Taxonomy (NCBI): domain Eukaryota; kingdom Metazoa; phylum Chordata; class Amphibia; order Anura; family Pelobatidae; genus Spea; species Spea multiplicata. Next base: position 30,079 of record VKOC01001825.1, read on the forward strand.
GTCCGTGGAGCCAGGGGTGATTCCGAACGCGCGCAGGAGCGGAACATACCAACGACGCTTGTGATTTTATTCGGTTTTTTTAAGAGAGAGAGACAGAGAATTTTTTTAAAAAGTTGAAATGAATGAAAATATTGACTACCTTTTAAAGGTTTGGGGTCACTTAGAAATCATGTTTTTGAAAGAAACACAGATTTTGTCCTTTAAAATAACATGAAATGGATCAGAAATCCAGCGCAGATGGGGTTAATGTTGTAAATGACTATTGTAGCTGGAAACGGCTGATTTTTAATGGAATCTCTTCATAGGCGCTCATCACTCTTTATCAGTCCCATCACTCCTGTGTTCCAATGGCCCTTTATCACTCCCATCACTCCTGGGTTCCTAATGGCCCTTTATCACTCCATCACTCCTGTGTTCCAAATGGCCCTTTATTCAACTCCCATCACTCCTGTGTTCAATGGCCCTTATCACTCCCATCATTCCTGTGTTCCAATGCCCTTTATCACTCCCATCACTCCTGTGTTCCAATGGCCCTTTATCACTCCCATCACTCCTGTGTTCCAATGGCACGTTGTGTTCGCCGATCCAGGTTTAAGTTTAAAAGGATAATTGATGGTTAGAAACCCTTTTGTAATTATTGTTACAGCCAGAAATGTCCTTGTTTTCCAGGAAACCACAAATCCTACATAACAGTTTAGTAAACTAAACAACTCGGGAACTCATAAATTGTTCCCATTTTTCAGAATTTCTACTGTACAAAAAGGGAGAAAAGGTATAAATAAATGCAAAAAAATGAAGACATAATTGATACGGAGACTGATCACCGACACATAATACACGCATTTCTCTTTATGGTTTTGCCCCTCTTGTGAAATCAGAGAAAATTGAAATGAAGACATCTGTTTCATCAGCATCAGTAAAAATAGTATCAGAGAATTAATTGTTAATTAGCATTTCTTTAATCATACGACTGATCGTAATCATGCCGGGTTGCCAAATGAACTTTGCATTATCACCCAGAGTTGCTCTTAACCCCTTAAGGACAACGGGCGGCCCCTAAACCCATCGAAAACGGTGCATTTTGAGCCCGAACATGTACGGGCTTTGTCATTTAGGGGTTAATATATCCGGTAGAATGATCTCTGCACATTAACTCCTCTACCAAAACCGAGTGCCACTGTGTACTGCCAAATAACACCCCCCCTACTGAGGGGTAGACCAGGGGGCCCCGAAATATTGAAAATACCACCCAAAACTTGTAGTGATCTGATTAGTGACACCTAAGTTGTTAATTTTGGTTGTCGATAGAAAACTCTATTTTTAAAGTTTTAACCCATGATAGAGAACACGATCTAAACTCAGTGAGTGAACGACTAAAACTCAGGTTTGGCGACTTTGATCCATTTGTTTTCCGGACAACAAATTCGGTTTCCTGTCCTTTTGATTCGGACGAAACTCGGAGGGCTTTTTCCATTCGGAAATTAAATTCGTTGACGCTCACCTTCATTAAGCTCTCTCATGCTTTCTCGTTTTTCGTTTGTTTCTTCGGGGTTCCTCTTTTCGTTTTCGGACATTTGTATGAAGTCTACGAGACACGACGTTCCCGGGGCGAGGGAGGGCTTTCTTCGGAAACAGCAGACAGGAGGAGAAGCCGAACTTAAAGTTTTTCCCGATTATGGTCTCAGGTGGGACCGGGTTTGAAGGCTCGGTGAGAGGTAACCTCGGCGTCCCGGGGAGTGCGGCGCCCGGCATGCAGAGGGAGCCGCGCATGCAGCTGTTTCCCGGCGATGCGCATTAATCACGAGCTCACCTGGCAAAACATTTGATTGCTGATTTTCTCATCAGCCGGTTCTGCTTGAACGGGAAGAAGACGCGTACTTAGATTGCCGTAATCACGGGTCGTATTTCAGAGGCGATGCGCGCGCACGAGCAAAAAAAAAACCTAAACCCCCAGAATCCTCAACCCAGCCACTAAAGATGCCCATAATGCCCACATATATTCTTATTAAGTTCTTATCATGGTAGAAGCACGCGTGTATGGATACAGACGTTGGTCCGGGAGACAAAACCACCATGGAATTCTAATCTATACGTTCGGAATGTTACGGGACGAGAAAACATCGTTCAGAGCGTCAGATCGATCTTCTAACACGACAACCGTCTCACGACGCGGATTCATTACGCTTTTCTGTGACTGTAGTGAACGGCGGGGTTTAAATCCCGGGTACAGACGGTGATCACAGCGACGCGTACGAGGGGGGGCCCAGAAAAGCTGGCCAAGGTCGAGATCGTTTGGCTCTCCTTCACCTTGCGCGGCGTTGCGTCCCGGGGCGTTATTGCACAGCGTGTGAGCCGTTACTCCTCGATAATGTCCTGAGAACTCCGAGAAGACGTCACTCAATGGGCTTAGGGCACTCCTTCCGACATCCTCAGGAATAGGCAGTAATACCTCCGAAGTGTCCCGGTTTAGTTTGGTTAGTCTCTCTTTGGGTTGCCAAGCCCCCGTTTCCCTTTTTACCCCTCTGTTCTTGAAGCTGGGAAATGCTTAAAAAGAGGTGGGAAAATTCTTAAAATAGGCAGGACCGTATCCACACGTATGTGAAGGCCATTTCACATGGCACACGCTAGGCCTACGACGTAAGCGATCCGTCTGCCTTTGGTCGTACGGAGGGTGCGATGACACGGGGTTTGGTTACCAGGGTTTGTTTCCGTGTTAAAGAAAGATAAAAAGGGATGGTGGAAATACCTGTTTCTAGCTCCGGATCACAAAGCCTCGGAAGGCATTTAAATTCATCACATTGCAAGTTCACATCTACTAGAAGTCCGCGCCGGCGCAGGTTCATCAATCATACGACGGAGAGAACTGTGAGCTATTTTCTGGGAACACAACGCCAATCATAAGACGAATGTCAGATGCCACCGAACGAGAACCTGCCATTTTTCAACTTACGAATGTCTTAAAAGTGCATTACAATGGAAGTCAGGAGAAATACGGCCCCTCCGGCTTCATTTACAGTGACGGATGACGAACCCCAAGGACCGCCGCTTAATCTTCATATTTAAATATTCTTTAACCCCTTAATGACAAAGCCCGTACATGCACGGGCTCAAAATGTATCGTTTTCAATGGGTTTTGGGACCGCCCATTGTCCTTAAGGGGTTAAAAAAAAAAAAGTGTCTAAACAATGCCGGGAAAGGGTGGAGGAATCGACGCCAATGATTTTCCCCGGGCGCGAGCGATGTGACATTTACCCATTAGAAGTCCAGTATGGGGCATTATTCCGGTGATTAAAGTTTGCATAACGTTAATGGAAACTATTTGTCCAAATCAGTCTTTTTTTGACGCCTCCTGGCGGGAGCAGAGATTGGAGACGGAGAATTTTCCAGATAGACGTCGGAACCCTGGGACGGAGAAACGGGTCGTTAATAAAGGAGACTCGACGGATACCGGGTCTCGATAAAGAATTACAGGGTTCTGTATATTATTCGCTAATTGAGGAGGGGTTGGGAGCTGTTTGTCTGCTGGGGGCGACTATCAATTCTAAAAGATGAAAGAGGTGGGGGGGTAACAGATCAGATTAAAGCGAATTTATTTTAAATGGTAAATGGTGGTGAATCAGAAAAAATGTGGATTTTAATTTTTTTTTTTTTTTTTTTCTTAATAAGGTCTTTATCAGAACCGCTGGAAATTGTCCCCCCCCCCTCCCCTATTAGTCTTGATTTCTTAAAGAGTTAACAAAAACAAGGATTGTTACCAAAAAAAGAAACCAAATTCCATTTTATTTTTCGCAGCAGATTTTCGCAGGTGTTTTTTGGTCTCGGAATGATCGGGGATGCAGGTTTTTGGCGTTCCGCTTAAAGGGCCGCCGCGCAGATGGCTTTATTGTTTTAAGTAAAAGCCAAGAACTGTTCATTAGTGCGAGCCGAACGTTCACTCGACCGAAACAAACATGTTATTCGGGATGCTTTTTGCCTCTTTCTGTAAAAGAATCAATATTTCAGGCGTTATTAATGCCCCAGAAAGCGTCCAAAATGCATTCGCCATATATATATATTTTTTTTTATTATATTTTATTGATATAGCACCAAAAATGTAGGCAGCGCTTCATTTAATACATATATTCAAGGGGCATGACAAAACTAGAGCAGACAGACCTAAGATAAACCAATATATTTGGTAAAGAGGGCCCTGCTCACAAGCATTTATATATATAAGATATATATATATATATACATTATATATATATATAATATATGCACATATATATACTATTTAGTTTCTAATAGTTTCTTCGGAACTTGGAGACGTCAAAGAGCATCTCGTTGGACTCTTAAGAATTCTCGCATACAGAAAAGTGTCATCTTACCCTTTATAACCATCTTTATAACTGATTTAGTGCACGGCAAGACATAAATATATATATATAAAAAAACCAATGACAAATAAATATGTTAAATACAGTAGGTGATACAAAACGGTTCAAACGTCAAAAAGCGAAATAAATGCCACGTTAATGAGGGTGGTAGCAAAAAACGGGGGGCCAGACGGAACCCCGATGCCTTTCGTGAGGATGTATCGAGGTCAGGACGCTGTAATACCTCTAAAAACGTCCGAGGCTTTCGTTAGATGATCCGGCTACAGTATTGCGCAATAGCAGCTTCAGAAATACAAATGTAACATTAATTCATTCGTTTGTCGCGGCCGTCAGTTACCGGTCCTCGTTGGACACGGAAACCACGGCGGAGGAGGAGGACAAATACGTCGATTTCTACCATATGACAATATTTTAGCCCATTTCATTGTTTTACTGGTATATTGTCAATCAAAAATTCAATTTTTATATATTTTAAGAATCTCCGAGAAACCCCCCCCCCGAGATTCATTTATTTTATACCCCAATTTTTTTTTTAGTGCAATGTAAAAATTAAAAAGAAAAAATTTCCAAATATAAAACTTTACCCCTTAAGGACAATGGGCGGTCCCTAAACCCATTGAAAACAATGCATTTTGAGCCCGTACATGTACGAGCTTTGTCATTAAGGGGTTAAAGAAAATCATACAGAAGGCTACGCGCCAAAATGTATCGGTATCGGGTAGGTTTTTCTAATTTGTAGGTTTCAATTTCAATCATTTTAATTGCGATGCTAAACTTCTTACGCCGTCCGTGCAGAGTCCACACCTCTGTGTTTGTTAATTAGGAAAATTAGGAAAAAGAATCAAACGATTCTCTTATCGCACATTACAGAGTCGAGACGATCCCGTTTGCTTTCTGTGTAGTTGCGATATCTTTTTTTTTGTAGCTTTGAAATATTATTTGCATACAATTAGAATGTAAAGACGTCTGCGGGTACAAATTAAATGATTTTAACCCAAACCAGAGGGGTATTGTGTGCAGTAATGCAGTCGTTGGTGCGGTGTATTCCCGGAGGCTTCGTGGCTCTGTTAATAAAACGACGCTTAATAAGTTCTATCCTAGCAATAAAAACGTCCGCGTGAAAAAAAAATGGTTATTTCCGTGTCCGCATTCTACATTGGAATGCTGTGCAGCCAATAGGAGATAAGCAGGGGAGAGATTCAGCCTCCCATTGGCTGCTTATTGTTTCCGTGGCCGTTCCTCCAAGTTTGTGACATGCGTGCCGTATACATTGTGACAACCACAGCTTACTATAATAGAAATCTCTAAAAAAGAGGAATATGGAAGGAATATCTGGGCTCTCTGGATTTCCCACGATTCTCAGTCAGCCATATTTGATGACGGAAGCTCATGTCGAACTAGGATGGTGCAGATCTCCCATGATGCTCCCCTAAACATATTTTGGGGGAGGGAGCTTATAGCGGCTACGTCACTCCGTTAGAGAATTTGAGGGGGGGTCCATTTTATTTTAGGTCTTTTTTTCCCCCCATAAAATAGTTATCAAGAGTGTTGCAGCTTGTAATCAGTGAGTTTACAGGAAGTGCTAGTGTGACTAAAGAGGGGAGGATATGATGTCACGCTGAGGTCGGTGTGCCGGCAGCTACTCAACGCCGTTCTCCGTTGCAGGGGTCCTCTGCTGCACGGCGGTCTCTTCTCATCCGCGGACTCCAGGTGGCTTTCGCACAAGTTTAGCAAAGACTCCACTTGCTGTCGGAGAGGAAGCCCTTTAAACCGTCGTTGAGCCAGGTAGAAGAAAGCCTCGACAAACGCCTGAAGACACATACCTTTAAGATAAAAAAAACAAAAAACTGAATGTAGATGAAATTCCTTCACAAAGGAACTATTTTGAGAATCCATTGGGAAGATATCTTAGGATTCTATGGATCCACCATTTATATTTCCTCCCGACAAAAGCTAAGCCTAGATCTTCCGCCCGGCTGGATAACCTTTAGCTACATTCGCATGATGACATCTACAGACATTTCTCCAGCCTCCATTCATCACAGGTCACCACTTAAAGGGTTAACTAAATACCCCATGTTCTTAGTTTAGAGGAAGAGTCATCCATTTTTTTTTTGGGGGGGGGACGTCTGCTGTATAGGCGCAGATCCTATTCTCTCATCGTTATAGATCTTACTGCTTATTCTCGGCACGCCGATTAATTATCCTAATCCGTGGACGTAACGTTCTACGGCTCCGCTCCTGTCTTTGGACACTCGGTCCCTGTACCAAAAACACTGAGAGGAGCGCGTAACAGAAACGAGATTGCGGCGTCCGGCTCCACTTTCCGACGGGTAAATCATCCGTGAGCCGACGGAACACTTTGCGTTGAGACGGAAATCACTATATTTGACTTTTCAGACTGAAAGCAGCATTGTTCTTCCCAACAAAGAACAGTCCATTAACTTATTTCTATCTGTCCCTTTTTTTTAAATTAAGGCTTTTTAACAACTTTCTGATTTTAATTAGTTTTACAGGCAGTTAGGGCCACAGCCCCCGCAGACGCGCGCCAACACAGAACGGCCGAAACCCAGTCGATGGACGAAATTTGGAGAATACAGGAAAATGTATACACAAATGACACATTTCGCGGGGATAGCGTAATGATACATTGTGTTCATAAAATATCCTTTGACAGACGGCGGTGCTTTAGGGGAACGTTCTGTTTGTGCTCTTAGAAGCTCACAGGGATTTCTGATTACTGGTATTACACGTGATTTACTTTGGCTTTCTTCGCTTTTTTTCTTACTTTTTTTTTTTTTCTTCGCTTTTTTCCTTACTTTTTTTTTTCTTCGCTTTTTTCCTTACTTTTTTTTTCTTCGCTTTTTTTTCTTACTTTGTTTTTTTTTTCATTTCATAGAAAACGTATCATTGAGATGACATAAAAAAAACACAACTTTTTATAAAGTTACCCAGCAGTCAAAACTCAGACTATATGCCCCCTGTGTGATTGTTAAAATGATAACGGCGATAACTGGTTGTAATAACTTTTTTTTTTTTTTTTTAACATTTTTCTTAATATATTCAGTTATCCATCCCCATGATCTCATTCCTCACGCCGGTGAATTCAGCCGGTAGGACCGTCTTTGAAGCCCAAGTTACGGTCACTATTAGCGTCCATCATCGCAAAATCTAACAGGTTCCTATATTATTTCTAGTCGCCCCATTTTTTTTAACACTCAAACCTTAATCAGTTGTTGGTCTCGCCTTAAATATGGGATGCCGATCCCATACATGTTTAAATCCACCTCTACCACTTCTGCTGGGAGGCCGTTCCACTTATCCACCACCCTCTCAGTAAACTAGAAACCTCCTTCCGTTACACCTAAATGTAGATAATTTTCCAATAAGAACTGCAATATGCGTTTGTATTGATGAAGAAATCTAATAATAACCGCCGAGCGCTGAGATATGAAGCCAGGCACAGAAAATTGACTCGTGCTTTATGTATTTCAAATAAACATATCTCAACATCTCGTCCTTCTTACGGTTCTAGCGCGCCGTTATCTTGTAAGCTGCTTAATCAATGTTTACATACAAAATGTTATTTCAGATCTACTGTTCTCAAGTGGCTATTGAGGTTTGCTAATGTTTCGTGGATGGAACAAATTAAGCGGGATAATAGCGGGTATAATCAAGGAGCGTCGGATTAGAACAGCCTCTCCGCCAAGCGACAGAGAGATAGAGAAACATTAGATTTTAATAGAGACATTGGGAGTTTTTATTCGAGGGAATCCATTCAGCGCGAATACATATTTCGCAGAGAAATACAGCGGTAAATTCATCGCTTAATGGTCGTGAAGCACGATTTAAGGATTGTGCCCCCCACCCCCCACCTCGATGCTTTAATACCCGATCCGGACCACTGGGACTCTTTACCGTTATTATGCCATCTGGACGGGGTATTAGAGGCAGTGCCGCCAGTATCAGGTGGGGTAGCGATGATAAAATTCCCGATGTAAAGGTCGCGAGCTGGTCTGGCTGGTTCGTTATAATTAATCAGGCAATTAATTTGGCCGTTTCAATTCTCAGAAGCTGCTTATAGGGTTGGTATTCTGGTCAAAACGTACCCAATCATACTTAATAATACGGGCAGAAAACCGGGACAATTAATCATACTGTGATGTCGGTAACCGTGATTGGGTTAGACTGCCGAGGACGCTGCCGTCGGGAGCCAACCATGGACTTTCCAAACACAAGGGAAAAGAGAACCTCTAGATTGTAAGCTCTTTGATCAAGGCTCTCCTTATCTTTTCTTCCTATAAGTCTATATTGTTATTTGATGTGCTACCTGTCTACCCACTGTACACCGCTACAGAACATGAAGGTGCTATATATATATAGCATTTAATAACGATGAATAATAATAACCTTAATTCACCCAATGCAGAAGCTATCGTTTGCATATGGTTCTGCATTATGACATCACAAAAGAATGACATCACTGCACAATGCAGATTATTTTTATTTATTTTTTTAACCTTGCTCTAGTTTGCTTAGAAGAAACTGAAAGTATTAAAAAATAAATATTTATTTTCTTTTTTAATTTTATTTATTTTATTTAGATTTATTTTTTTATTTATTAGATTTATTTATATTTCTAAGAGAAAGGTTTCTTTAATGTTCTTTATTAAATAAATGTTTCAATACCCACAAAAAAATAATGAAATATTCTTTGAAGAAGAAACGAATGATCTGCCTCATTTTCAGCGTAATGATTTTGGATCAGGAAAGCCCGGGACATGTGGTTTGGCATCAGGGACCAATTGAACTTCCAAACAATGTGTAATGGACCTTTAAATTCGCAATTGAGCTAACTGCAGAAACGGCATTATTAGGAATAACACGATAGCGTCTACTCGGCGGGTGTTTCGGGGGGGAAATCCTGGCGGAGTCCAATAAAGGCTAGATGGTAAATACTTTTCGGCAGATGCGCGCTTCTCTATTTCAAGTGCCGGCTTCTTTCCAGGATAATTTACTAACCAATTTCCTAATCCCATCCGTGGCGGCAAATAGACGCGGCATTATACGGCGGCGGAATTAAATGTCAGCGAAACGGGTTTCCTATCTGCAATGAGGGAGAGAGAGAGGGGTTTTTTTTGCCAAGCAAAATAATCAGGGATCTGCCAATTCTGCAGGAAATGTTCAGCCCGTTATTCTTTTTTTTTGGGGGGGGGGGGTGGATTCAAGGCAATAACCATAAAATCAAGCATGTTGGTTTTTTTTTCAGGCTAATGCAGATACTATGCTAATCATTATGGACGACGTATCATATGGCTTCTGAGCAGGTAGTCTGTATAGCTATAGCGCCATATGTTGGCTTATTGAGTTGGTGTTGGCGACGCTCATAAATTTTAACATTTCCACGTAAATACAGACAGCGGTGCAGAAATTAGCATTTTTGAATTATTTAGAAATATACAGGTGCTTTAGGACATATATAGTATAAACATAAACGGTAGATAAGCGGCCTCCCAGCAGAGGTGGTAGAGGGTAATACAGCGAGGGTCTTAAACATGCATGGGATAGACATACGGCTCCTGAATCTAAGACGAGACCAACGAGTGATTAAGGTTTGAGTCTTTACAGCAGAAGAACGGGGAGACTAGACGGGGGCCGGATGGGGCCGATCTGCCGGCAAGCTCTGTGTGGCTATAGGTACTGGTACTATATACATTCTATACACGAGCCGTAAAGGTTCTGCCGGTGACGACGAGGACCCGGACCCTGCCGGATTCTTCTTCTGTAGCCCCGCTGCCTGCAAGAACCTTCTTCATTTGGAGGAAATGAAAGTTTGTGTCACCGGGGGAAACGACAAAGAAAATAACTCATCGGAACGGAATAAAAATGGAAATACATTCAGCGTCTGGATGAACAGAAAATTACCTGATTCTCTTTGGTCCAGACACGCGCTGTTCCACCTCCTCGTTATATCGATGTACAAAATGTCAACCGACGCCATGGAAAAACTGCCGCCGCTCAGCTTACAGCTCCTGCCCGAGGAAGAGAAGAAACGACCATTTCTTTTTATTAATAGAAATGTAATTAGAACTTCATTAAAATAAGCATTTTTTTCTTTTAAAGGGTTTTTAATTATTTTTTTTCCACTTGATCATGCATATCTCCCAAGTGTCCCAGTTTTGGGGGACTGGCCCGGTTTTCATACCTGACGACTCGTCACCCCAAACTCTATGACCCAGAAAATAAAACGATACTAATACGATACAGGGTTTTTTTTTTTTTTTTAAATGCTCTCAACTAAAAAAGGAAATCACTTGGCTTTTTTGGGGCTTAAAAAGCCTCTAATAAGCAAAATGAAGAGCGAATAAATTGAGGATTCTTTTTATTCTGCGCCGTCAGCGCCGCTTTGCTGTAAAACATGTTAAAATGAACGAGGTTAAGGAAACTCGTCGCTTGATGCGGGGGTCACGTGACCGCCGCCGGGAACGCTTATTCAGAGGGGCTTCAAACAAATCCAGCACCCCTGCTGGCTGCCTTATAGGTTTGATGTCGTGCTTTAGTTTAAAGTATATCACTTAAAACTAAACAGATTCTGAATGCAAATAGACCCCCGGAGAGATCGCTCTTAAGTAATCGGGTCCCCGTAAAAAAAAAAATAATAAAAAATATATATATAATTTTATCTAGGAACTTGGCTACAGGATGCACTCCCTTCTTTTGGGGGGTTATGGCTGCATTCAGGAGACGGGGGCTCCTAACACTTACCAGCGGGGCTAGGGAGTAGGCATTAGTGGGTGAGAGTCGGTGGAGAGAGGGCGTGATGGAGCCTGTAACGGATCCACATGACCAGTCTGATGTTCTGGCCCTCCTCCTCCCCCCCACTCCCCCAAAAAGTCTGCCTGAACCAATCGACAACAACCAGAAACCTAACAGTAGGGGAGAGATAATGTAAGGGGGGGAGGAAGGGCAGGAATAATCATGCAGATATTGCAGTTTTTAACCCCTTAAGGACCAGGGCTTGTCCTTAAACCCATTAAAGACAATGCATTGTGAGCCTGTACACGTACGGGCTTTGTCGTGAAGGGGTTAATCTGGATAAACAGAGCGCGCTAAACAGAGAAAACCTAATCCTTCTTTTGGTTTTACTTTATAATTGAGCATTTCAAGTAACTTCTGAAGTTTTGTTTTTTTGGGCTGAATTCCCCGTATATTCATAAATATGTCCAAAAATAAAATATATATTCGACGCTTCTAGTTTGTTCTCTGGATCCTGTCTTAATTGAATCAATGTGAACGCGCACTCCATCAAAACTTAGTAAATAGGAAGAAACATATCGATCAGAGCAGCCAATATTGACTTTTAGATACCGGGAGTATTATTGTCTGAAATTACTGGGATTTTGGGATTCAATGAAAAATAACGACTCTGAGAAATTGACAAGCCAGTACTTTTAAAATTTTTAAAGGAGTGACATTATTTTGTGCTTTAGCTATAAAATCTGTTATAATATTTTTTTTTAAATATTAACCTTTTTTTGACAAATTGAATTATTTATTTGAAAAAAGAAATAGAAAAATATATTTTAAATATAAAGTTCTAAGTCCAGGACTCCAAAAAAAACCCCACATTAAAGAAAATAACATTATATTTCAAACAATTCAAGTATTTAAAATAAAAAAGAGCTTAAAGAGACACTAACAATGCGTCGGTCGTATTTTTCACAGTCACAAAATAAGGCTTTTTACAGTCAGAGATAAGGAAAGGATTTGAGAAATTGGTCTCTTCTTTATCTTTACGATAAAGAAAGAAAAAAATTGAGAGATGTAAATTAGCATAATTCCGTCCGCCCGGCCTTCTGAACGCGGGGGGAAAAATAAATACAAACAAAAAAGAAATAAAATAAATAAAAAGTTAATTTTTACGGTTATTTGAATTACCGGAATCTTGAAGTCGATCCAAAAGGTCAACATAGTTTCTGTAATTGGATGAAACTCGCTATGGAAGGCTGTGTTCTAAAAATAATGTTTCCATTATCAATATGAATAAATATTTTTGTACGTGCGCAGCACTTTATATTAGTCTACGACGGATTATTAAATGGATTAAATAAAATGTATTCCTATTATTTTATAGAATTAATACTGGATGGGGACACATTTGTATTTGTTATTTATATATATATATATATATATATATATGTTATTTAGATTTGAAAAAAAAAAATATTTAAATATTCTAAAACAAAAAAATTAAAAAGTGTAAAAAAAATGTAAAAATTGCCCTTATATAATAACATTATAAGAATGACAAAATGCATTAAAAAAAAAAGCAAATAGGTAGAATATATAAATGAAAATATTTATAAAAAAATAAAAGTAAGAAATACTTTATTTGTAGATAATATATGATTTTTCTTATTTTTTTTATCTCTATGAGTCAGAAATAAATACACAACTATTTTTTTTCTTTTCTTTGTGATGTACTACTGTTGTATAAGAAGTTTTAAAAATACAATTCTAGTGCCCTCCAAATAATGAGTTCTGATAGGAATTTAAAAATTAACCCCTTAATAGTTCATGTCTTTACTACCAGTGCGGAAATGTCTGAGTGTCATTCTGTACCAGGTGTTTCCATGAATGGATGATCTATGTCCAGAAATAAAGTATCATCCGGGAATGGGGGAAAAGAACTCAAAAGTAACCTCCTTATATCTATAAAACCAAGATCAGTGCTGTGCGTTGTTGATGCGGAGGGCTGGATTTTGTCGGCCCAACAAGCTGGAGGGCCAGACCCACACATGTGGTATAGACCCTTTGAACATAACATACACTCACACTAACACACTGCTAAACACACACACTCACACTAACACACTGGTAAACAGACACACACTACCACACTGGTAAACAGACACACGCACAATCACACTAACATGCCGGTAAAGATACACATTTACACACACACACACAGTCACACTCACACTAACATACACTCCCTCTAATACACACTCACATTAAAGCACCCCCCACTCTGTCATGACACCCCCACAGCCATTACCGCGTAACATGCGTTACATGACCCTACTGTCTTCGTGCCTCTGTGGATGGGATGATCCAACCAGCAATGGTCCTGTTTGAAGAATTTTGGACCCTCTCAAGGAGCAATTGCCCCCCCCATCCAAACGGCCCCTGCTTCTTATCTTACTAGTTGCTGTTACCCTTGGGGGTTGCAACACAATAGGGTATTCAACACACGACAAAGCGGGAGTAAAAATGAAGAAAGTGGGTCGGGGGCAACTAGATAGGTGGCCCAACTAAGTAGATAATTGCCTACAAAGGCTATTTTCTAACAAGTAAGGTCTCTCTCTCGCTCTTAAGCCCAGCAGGGATGTCCCTTATTGGTCAACGGTAAGCATTTCCTCAAATATATTAATAACGGGTTGAAGTTTATTTAATTTATTCCGTTTTATTACTAATCTGTGAATAATTCTCGCTCAGTCGCTTAAAAATAGCTGTTTCAGGCGCAGTAACTTTCTGCTTGAAATATGTTAGCGAGTTTGAAATTAGATAAACAGTATGTGTCATTAAGAGGGAAAATGAGCTGAGGTGATCCCATCTGTTAGGAAGAAATTAATCTTATAGTAAGTATGGATCACGGTGCTATAAAATGTCTAGGCGGCTTCTTTTTTTGTTTGTTTAAAGCGACAGAGCCCAAAAAGGGGTAACGGTGCTTAACTCGGCGGGTCCCCCAAAAGGAAGAAGAAGGGCCAGCGAGCTGCGGTCTCCTCATCCACTACCTTCATTGAAATCCATTGGAAGTTCCCTCGATCCAAGAAGCCCAGAACGGGGCAGAGTTGGACCATCACCAAGAGAGGCCAACGATGGGTGGGTGGTATGGGGACCATAAGGTGGACCAAGGCAGGTCTTTGCTCCTGAAGACCACCTGGCCCGTTGCACGTCCACAAGTATGGTCGCATTTGGCTTGGCGATGCTCTAAATGTACCCCGGAAGCTGGATGCGGAAACTACGGTGGCTCAAGAGGACATGAAGAGAAAAGCGATACAGAGGATAAGGTTGCGCTGAAGGTGGGCTACATCACAAACACCCATTAGATACGATTAACGCGGCCCAGCCACGAATACAGGTTTTATTCACTGGAAGCTTTATTAACCCTTCGTTTTTGAACTTACTGACCTTATAAACGTCCTGAATCCCGTGGCCCCCAACTTCATTGTGCCCTTGATTCCAAGGAACCGTATAAACACGGAAGACATTCGTTCTACCAGGCGCAGGTAATTGAAATGTTTGGCGTACTTTGGAAACACTTGCTTGAGACAAAGGGACGGTAAATTGCCTTCCGAGCTCTGATTAATCTCCGGCTCTGCTCGTTCCATTGTTTCCGTAAGCAGCTCTTTCTTTACCGTATCGGAGGGAGACGATCTATTGGAAAATAAGCATACGAGAGGCGCAAATTAAAAGAAACGGCAGAGGGTGACAAATTGCACTCAACACAAAGCAAATCTGATGAAAGTACGTTTAATACCGATGGTGATCGTTCCACGACAGCGTCAGAAACAGGCCAGGCTGAGATAAGGTCTTCTACAAAACACCACACCTTCCGAGTGTCCCTGTTTTCAGAATGGACAGTCCCTCTGGGCCCCAAGTCCATGACGTCCCCTCTTTTCTAGGAGCTCGGAATGTTTGCTGGGTATGAGGGTATCGCAGGGTTCTACAGCCCTAAAAGCCCCTATAGACCATGCTGCCATTTTCTTAACGGAGATGACTTGCCCCACACTGAAACAAATGCCACCCCAAGTAATACATACAACCCAACAGTCCCGATTTTCATGCATTGTGCCATGCAGCTGTGTCACTGTCCAGCTTTTGCGAGCAGTGGGGATCATGGACTATTTGGGGGGATTCTCTGATCTTCCCTGACTGTCTCGGGGAGCGATAAAATAAATGGAGGGTCTCGGCTGTTGTGGCGCTGATGGGACCACCACCATCACATTCTGAACATCAGGTAAAGTGGCACCTCTGGCCCTGCCCACTTCTGGCTCCGGTACACCCACTTCCATCTCTAGTCCTGCCCCTCACCTCTTGTCCCACCCCCTAACACAGGTACGTACTCCTGAAATGTTGACAATATGCGAATGAATGAGCATATACTTTACTAACAGCATAAACACTCAATGTCTACAACTTTAATCTTTGAATGTAAGATATTTCAGCCCATTTTGAACTATTTATTCTTTTTTTTTATTACATAAATTGAAAATATATGCTATAACTGGCGAACACGGCATTCTACACCCCCCTAATATAATAGGAAAATGTAAAATTTAACTTATAGTTAAAAACAGCTAAAAACTTCTGAAATGCTTTTGTCTGAACATCTCGCACACTTATTCCGTCTTTATTCGTTCTTTTTTTGGTGCGTGGGGGGGTTTATTCTAAGCAAGCGTTAGGCTTGCGCGAC
This sequence comes from Spea multiplicata, assembly GCA_009364415.1. Lineage (NCBI taxonomy): Eukaryota > Metazoa > Chordata > Amphibia > Anura > Pelobatidae > Spea > Spea multiplicata. Next base: position 45,934 of record VKOC01001825.1, read on the forward strand.
GCAGCAGGCTGTCAAAAATAACAAGACACTGAGAAAAAAAACCAACAATATGCCAATAAAAGAGAAAAAAAATCACTTAAATTCAAAAGAACGAGTGTTATTGTTCGGCAGATGTTACTCTTAAAACCTGCGCTAGGGAGATTCGGGCGACGCGCCACCCACAATAATAAAGAAATTCTGCATAATAAAGGAATCTTTAAAAAAAAAAAGTGTTTTAAATGGCGGAATAGTCACGTTGCGAGCTATGAAGAAAGAAAAACCTGACTCAAGGTAACGGAAACCGAAAAACAAGCTTAATACTAAGACTCACATCTGTTTCCTTTGTATACCTTACAACTTTTATCTGATGAAGTAAAAGCCGAGATCGCGTTTTTAAACATCTGCTCTTTTTTTACGATATTGCTGTTGCTTCTCGTAGCTTTTAATGGATTCCTGGTCTGCGGGAAAAATGTGCATTTATAAAACTTTTCATTGTTTATTGATTTTTAATGTTGATGGGGTCCCACGTACACACATATCAACACGATGGGCTGGTTAATATAATAAACCTGACAGGCGTCCTTCTTCAGAGGCACATGTCTGCTTTTGGACCTAAATCACTGATGCCCCTCTTTGCTGCACTGATGCCCCTCTTTCCTCCCCTGTTTCCTTCTTTCCTCCCCTGATGCCCCTCTTTCATCCCCTAATGTCCCTCTTTCCTCCCCTAATGCCCCCCTCGTCCCTCCTCCCCTGATGTCCCTCTTTCTCCCCTGATGCCCTCCTCTTTCCTCCCCTGATGCCCCTCTTTCCTCCCTGATATCCCTCTTTTCTCCCCTGATGCCCCTCTTTCCTCCCTTGATGTTCCTCTTTCCTCCCCTGATGCCCTCTTTCTCCCCTATATCCCTCTTTCCTCCCCTGATGCCCCTCGTTCCTCACCTGATTCCCCTCTTTTCTAGGTCAGAATGTTTGCGGGGTATGAGGGGACCCCAGGGTCCTACAGCCCTAAAAGCCCCCATAATGTGTATAGAAACAGCAGGAAACAGATTTAAACTGTTTATGGACCAACAAGAGCTATCATACTGCATTAAAGTTCATTTGATGGCCCTTTAAAAATCTTGGTAAAGCCACGCCCCCAATCACACCTCCTATCACACCCCAAAACAAAAGTGTCCATGTTTGGCCCCTGGAGCAAGTTAAAATTCACCCCCTCCTATAACACCTCGTGACCAGGGAATTTTTTTTAAAAGTTTGCACCTTGGATTTCTAAAAAAAAAAAAAAAAAAAGTATATTAACAAAATATATAATACAAATTATATTTATCCGTTAAATAAAATACAAAAATATTTTTCCCAAAACCTCGACCGTCACTGAAATATTCCGTGCACAGACCTGCCCCTTAATCTTTTGGTTGGAGGGATCCATAATTCAATAGACTTGAATGGGTTACAAAAAGAAAATAAATTAAAAAAAAATAAAAAAAAAATTCTCAGCTCACAAAACAGCGAAGTTTGTCTTCGTTAATTTCGCGGAAACTTATTTTGCTAGCAAACAGCGCGCTCGCCGTCTCTTATTATTCACACAGTCAAAACTCCGTTCATCAATCATTCTTCTATTAAATTATTCATTTTTAATAAGCAGCGCATTATACAGAAGCAGAGATTAACAATCTGGAATTGATGCATGGTTTTCTGTCGAAACGCCGGTAATAAAATATAAAAATAAAAAAGTCAGGCAAAGCGACGAGACGAGCGGAACGGTGTAATCTCTCACTCTCTCCTTCGCGCAAAGTGTGGAGACTCGCACCTTCTAAAGTGAGACCAATAAAACGCGTGGCGTGTCGACAAACAAAATAACAACAATGGAGTCTGGAGCGGTCTTTAGGAAGAGGCGTTAGAATAAAAATATTAGTTACGATCGGTAAACTTTTTAGCCTTTTTTTTTTTTTAGGCACATCATATTTTTTAAATCAGTGGCAACGCATGGTCCGTAGGGGTCAACGTCTTGACTTTTCCATCATTAAAAAAAATAAATAAATAATAATAATGGGTAAATATGTGATCATTTTGCTTAATATATAACGATAAGAAAATAAAAAAGCCAATACGATTTATAATAAAAATATGGTGGCATCAAAGTCTGCTTCTCATTGAAGGTCCGACATTTCCAAATTGGGACTGGGTGTAGCTCCAGGAGGGATGGGTGTGGCTTTATCTAGGAGGGGCGTGGTCAGGGTAGGACTAGAGCCGCCATAGCTGAAAAGCCTTCAGAGCGCTTCAGAGCACCGCGAGGAGGACACGTGGGAGCCTCAACCTTCGACGCCTCTGATAACGTTATGAAGTCCTTTTACGAATGGAGGAACGTTACATTGTCCGTCGTTAACGTAAAATCTTCTAGGTGGTTAAAACCCAAAATTAACAATCTTCCCCAAAAATATGGGCTTTAATATCTGGGCCTCATGGAATCAAAGTAGGGGGATGATAACATTAATTGCGTTCTCCTAGTACGGTAACCAAATTAACAAAGCAGAGAAGTCATTTCATTCTTTCCTCCGAAGGTCTAATGGCAGGAAAACAACACAGAAACTTCTAAGAAGCCTTTTCAGCTTTTTACGGCCACAGCCACCCTTTGGGTCCTGAAGGGTTTAGATCACTAATCAATAACATCTTAGAAGGTTCCTGGGTCAGACATTGGCTATGGGTAATGGGCTCTGGGAATGGGCAGTGGGCTCTGGGAATGGGCAGTGGGCTCTGGGAAGTGGGCTCTGGGAATGGGCAGGGGGCTCGCTGGGAATGGGCAGTGGGCTCTGGGAATAGGCAGTGGGAATGGGAAGTGGGCTCTGGGAATGGGCAGGGGGCTCGCTGGGAATGGGGCAGTGGGCTCTGGGAATAGGCAGTGAGAATGTGCAGTGAGCTCTGGGATTTGGGCTCTGGGATGCCCTTCCGGCATGGTTTAAAGTGGCGGAACTCAATAGAGAGGAGGGCCGGTCTCTGTCCTAGGTGCTGATTTTAACAATGAACTAAATTTCACTAATTCCCCCATGAAGAAAAAGAAGCCCGTGCATTATTTTCCTTAAAAAACCAAAGTTTCAACGACCAATATTTTATCATCCAGATATAAGTAATAAGTCGTTTACGTCGGGGGAATAATAAAATACATCACAACATCAATTTTCATCAGCAGAGGAGCTTAATAACGCAATAATAGCGGGTTAATTTAACGAGCTCGGCGAGTACATTAAAAAGCCGTACATCAAACAATGCCGCGCTAAATTACATTTTCTACGTGAAAATTCACTATCGCCTTCGAACACAAGTGCTCTTCTCTCTCGCCGCGGAAAATTGTTCAATGTCAGAGACTAATTATTGCTTAAAGTGTGACGATAAAAATCATTTTGTGAAAATAATACGGGGAACAGAAGTTAAATTATATTGTATATCACTGTCCCCGGTATAGTTCTAGTTTTTGGTTTCTGTCGCCGCCGAAAAAAAAAAAATTTACAACGGATTTTAATCTCTTTCAAAGCAATATGGAGTCTGAGAAAATTTAAGGTCTGTTTTAAATAGAATTTTAATTTTAATGAAAGCTGCAGGGAACGCTGTTTATTCGTCTTATCTTTTTCCTACCTGGTGATTACGTTAATTTATACTTAATGGAAATAGATATTTCTAATCCCAAAACAGGGCGAGCATCTGCCTACGACGATGTACCGCGAAGCCTTGAGCTCCCGATGATTGATGCATTAAAGTCGGAAAGCGGGCAGCGAGTGAAGAAGAATTTTTTTTTTTTTTTTGCTCTCGTGCATAATAGCTATTTTTTTTTTTTTTAAAGTTGTTTTATTTGTCATACCCTGAAAAATAATGTTCTTATTGGGAAATTATTCTGTGGATTCTGATCCCCTTTGGGTTCCGATCAGTATTCAAGCTGTCACATGAAAATAATAATGCTACGATCGCAAAGCATTCATTTTAAGGATTTCTCGGGAAGTTCCTAAAATTGAGATTTTTTATACAGATTAATTAAAATATCCCATCTGTGTTGTCGGAGACTCTGAATATAGCGCTGGTTCTGCGGGTCAAGGGAGCGGCGTTTAGACACGCCCATTTCCATCCTCCATACAGATTTAAGCTATCTAGGACAAGCCCCGCCCATTGCGTGGCTAGCCTCACCCATGTACCCAGCTGGCCCTGCCTCTCACTAAGCCCCTCCTCCCGAAGAGGTAGTCTGAGCAGGGAAAGTGGCATAAGACATACTGGTGTGGAAGTGGGTGGATATATTTTTCATGCATAAATGATGTCATTATTATGTAATTCCATTTTTCCCGGTTTTGGGACTAAACCAAAAGGCATGTTATTTATGAACACTTGGTGTATTCTGGGGAAAAAAACAGACAATATTTTCTATTGGGGGGATAATGGGGGGATCTAATTTATCTGGTGGCAGGATAATCCAGATTGGGCTACCAAAAAAAGAAAAGGTGCCCCCAAACAGACATTACTGTTTTTTTGGTTATATACCTCAAGCGTTCCTATTTTTACAGGATAGTCCCTCTATGACATCTCATTTAGTCGGTGACTAGGGAATGTTCCTGTTCCTTACCATTACCATTTTTGTACTGTATATCTGATATTTATAAATACAGAAAAAAAGGGGAAAAAATAAATCCTCTTTTAGATGCTTTTAGACCCGATGTACGATCTCTCAATATATTTTAATAGCAGCATTTTGGCAAAATGCATTAGCGGTGAGTGGCTGGGATTCTAGAATGCGGTTAAGAAAACATTCTAGAGGGAAAAAAATATATAATAAACTGATGAAAAGCTGCCCTGACTCCTCATTAAAATACCATCGCTGGCGATTTCTTGTCAAATCCCTTCCCTAATGAGTGTGCCTGGTCTCCGAAAGCTTATCTCCCCCCCCCTTATAGCAATTACGCACACACATTATATATACATACAGTGTGTGTATATATATATATATATATATATATATATATATCGTGCTCGAGGACAGAGCTGATTGTTACATATTGTTACGAGAGGGGAGGCAGCATCGCAAGCGGGGAAACGCATTAGAAACAAAGTGGCAATAACCAGGCAATACAATAAAAATCCTCAAATATTGTTCCCGTCTCGGAAAGCCTTAAACGATGCCATTTCTCAACCCTAATGCTCATCCTGGTGATAAAAGTCACCCTGTGCTATTAAACAAATTTAATGGTCTTGATTTTGTCAAACAAAAGGTTTAGAAGGTCCTGCCATGAGTATCTTTCAATTAATCTAATGACGGAATCCATCTGGACGCTCGGTCCACGGATCACCTTCAAAAACTCCAACAGAAAGCTGCCTTCCTGGAGTTTCTTTACCTTTAATGGGATTTTTTTAAGGAAAAAAAAAAAACACAATTTTTTTTGGAATAGCTTGTAATAAAATCTAGGATTTCGAAATAGTCGTGTGCATTGGGATTGGACAGTTAGCGTCACCTGACCAAACCGGTACCCGTAAAACAAGCATGGAGGATAAATTGGAGTTTAGGAACCAAAGAGGTGCTTTTGGAAGCCAACCCTGAACCTATCCTTCTTCAGAATTCTATATCATATTCAATGGAGTATTTTTTTTTAGGGTTCAGGTTACACGTTAACAGGACAATGGAAGTAAATTTGTTGCCCCTCATGGTAGCCCATGAGGGGCAACTAAACAGTGTGTAAGGCTGAAGATCATGACGAGGGTCAACATGAAGAACCAAGTGCTTGGCGTTGCAGAAAATGATTTGTTGATATTAAAGGTAAACTTTGAATATTCTGATAAAATTAAAAATATATATATAAAAAAAGGGGGGAGGGACTGTCAATATTCACCAAACTGTTAGAACATGGGTTAATAGAGCGGGGGGATTTAAACACACATGGGATAGGCATATGGCTCCTGCATCATGGAACCCATGGCTGAAGCTTTGATGCTTCATCTAAGATGTTCACCTTTTTTCCCCACCAGTAGGTTTTTTTAACGTTAGACTCGAGAATATTGGGTTTCCGTCTTCCTTTTGACCTTGTCTGAACTAACACGTTTAAATTAACGATCGGCATGGCAATACATAAATAAGAGGTGCGCCTGCCATGATCTGAATATATTTATTCTATTACACCGCAGAGCGAAATCGCTCGACAGCGGAGGATTCCGGAACTGATCTCAATCCAATAATATGAAATATCAAGACAAACCACTCGAAGGCGTCAATAAATCACCGTGAAAATGAAGAAGATGATGAGATGTTTAACTTGATGGAAGTGAAAAAATCAATGCAATGCGTGTTCCCTGGAGAGGACTGAAACAAATCTAATACTTTCCAGGGTGACGGACCACATGTTGAACACTACTAAGGTCCAAAGGGCCTATGTGCCAATTATAGCGACATGGATAATTTAGTAGACTTGTAAAAAGGTCTACCAAGAAACACTCGGGTCCTATTTATTATTTTTTATTTTTAAACCTAGGGTAATCAGATGTCCCTTTTAGAAGAAGAAGGCATTTTAGAAGATCCATCATCAACTAAAAGGAAAAGGAGATACAAAAAAATGCATTTACAGCTAATTTTACAGTTTAATAGTCTAATGAGGACACAGGACCTTCATCGTCATTAGATATAAAGATGGTGTGGCCTGGCCGACAAAGGGGCCATATTTCTAAAGAGTCGTCGCAGGTCAAAGTTCTAAATATGGAGCAGTCTCCATGGCAACTGCTTCCCAGAAATGCTCTTTGTAAATACATGAAAATAAATCACTCTTCTGCATCCTCAATGGAAACCATCCTCTTAAGAGCCATAATGGACAACATGGTGTCCATGAAGCCAAGGGTTTTATTTAAAGGAAAGATGCCATTAATAAATAACGGCCCCTGTTTAGCATGCCCCGTTGACCATTAGATTTCTGAAGAACAGGTTTATCTTCCAGCTATATTCTCATTTTATGCAGATAGCCCTGTGAATCCCACCCGACAGAAGATACAGAAGATACCTGCTTGCTCCAATGGTTACTACAGCCTAGGTTGAAGACCCAATGTCTTCAAACAAATGACTTAAATGATGATGGTAAAAAGAGTTGGAAGCGGGTAGAGACGTGTACCTAAACGTACACCACATGGGTGTTGGAAGAATTTAGCCTCCACCATTAAGCGGCATTGAAATGTTCTACCAAACCAAAGTCCGACTTTCTAAAAAGATACAAAACCACAATGAGTTCCCGACAAAGTATTCTCAATTCCAGTTTCTTTGTGGAGCGTATACTGGTGGAACGAGATATCGCTATTGATCCAGACCTGCCTCCTATCACCGCCGGCAGTAAAATCGGTGCTAAAACAGAAGATGACGTCCCGGTGACAATGGTTTCTGCCATGCATAATTGATTTGCCATGGTTATAATGCTGAACATTTAATTAAATCATGTCTTCCCTTGATTGCGCTCTTCACGCACAATCCTACCAACATGAAGTAATTGATGTCGGCCACGGATGTAAGAAACGCACACGGGAATAAGAAAACCATTTAGAGAATGCAGCTCTGAAGAGTACGCTTTGGAACGTGGATCCCCGCGACTCCGTCTGGGGAATACTTCTATAGATTCACTAAGGAACTGTAAAAAGAGAATATTTAGAGACAGAGATTCCGAGTAACCGCTGGATACTCTCGGTCTCCCTCGCTATTGCTTCTCGTTGTGGCAGATGTTCTTAGCTAGAGGGAAAGTTCCACCTTATATTTAGAACACTATACATTCTAGTACATCTAATACCATCTGTGTGATTCTGGTAAACATGGAGGTGATGATAAGACATAATCTCATTTTTATGGGTATTTTTCTCATTGTATTAGATGTTGTACTTGTGTTGCTGTCTGCCAGATCCACCGGAGGGGTTTATGCACTAAGGAGACAGCTGTCAGGAGAGTTTATGGGAGAGTTGTGGTTTCAACTCGTTGACTTCACTATACATCAAGAAGGTCCACCATCATTGGGATTCAGCTCCAGGAAGAGCATGCTTGGTCCCCGTATAATTAAATCACTGAGGTTCCGTGGAGAAACTTGCCACTTAAAAATTGTTTCTCCAAACGAGCTCATAAGCCAATATGGAGTTCAATGACAAGTCAATTAAAAGTCACGGTAAATTAATGAACTTGCGATAACCTCACAAATCTTTCCCCAAGAGCGCTGCTGGAGTCTAATCTCCCCTGAGTTCAATAACACCTCTCGTTCATCTAACCCAACAGCGCTATGAGCAAGTTGGTGAACGGAAAAATCAATATCCCCTCCTACACGACATTATCGCTAATTAACATGGCGGCCGACACTCAGGGTTTAGTAAGCAGAGTCCTAAACAACGAACTTTATGGGGCCACGGACTCATCGAACCGTGCACATTTTATGCATGAGACGCCCCCCCATGTAGCATAAGAGCCGTGTTAATTAGACACACTATCGAGTGAATCACATTTCAGCTTCGGTTGATTTTGGTGGGCGATAAAGGCTGGTCTTACAACCTATTGATGAAATCCCATGACCTGCGGCACTACAAATAAAGGCATAATAATCAAGGTTTAAGGCTTTGCACGAACATAGTGGATGGAAGAACAATGTATCAAGCGAAATATACAAGATATAGGAATAGAACGCTCCGTTTTAAGACATGCAAGGTGTGAAACACTTTCAGGTTGACCTCCTCCATGTTTGATTTGGTTTACATGACCATGGATCGACCCAGAACCCTAAATAAAAAGCCTCGTGTCCTGATAGGCCTCCGACTCGAACTTGGACCTTTAAAAATACCCATTCAATGTAAGCTTTCTTTCTTTGTCATAAATTCCTTGAAAAAGGGATCAACTACATAACATATATTGAAACACTTTAAGCTGGTAGTGACGGCACATTCTGCCATGGAAAAGGATATTAATTACCACTGTCTGCAAATCAAGAACAAGCTGCTATGGATGCTTCTAAACTCTCCTAATGGATTGTTATTCGGTGTCGTGAAGGAGAAACAAATGAGGTCAGGTCAGGAGACGGCATATTTTCTGAGAAAGAAGGGGAAGGTAAATGAGTTTTATTCCCAGAAGGCTCCCGGAGAGCGAAATGACATACAGATGAGGCCATATATTCTGGTACGGGGATTGATTCGGGATATAACAGAACGTTCCGGGATTCTTAAAGCTCAATTCTTTGGCAAGGCAAGAAAATGATCAAATTAGGAATATTGACTTGCAAAATCTTGTACAAAAATACATAATAACGATATTATACGAGACATGTTCGGGCGGTTATTAATTCTGTTTATTCTATGAAGGCGTGATATATTTGTAACACGGCTGTGTTGTTTTATATGATCCAGGGAAGCAGAAGCACTGAAGAGGGTTTATCTGCTAAAGCTGAAGCAGTCAAGCCAATAACCATGTGATAAACTCTCAGAGCTAATCAATTATTATTGTTTTAAATTTCTTTTCCACTTTTAATTATAAATTGCTTAAATTAGATTTTTTTAATTTCTTTGACATTTTTAATTTTAAATAGCTTAAACTGTATTTTTTTCTATTTTTTCCATTTTAGAATATTTTTTTTTATTTCTTTTCCATTTTAGATTCATTTTATCTTTTTTTTAATTTCTTTTCGATTTTAGATTCATTTTATCTTTTTTTTTTTACATTTCTTTTCCATTTTAGATTTTAATTTTATTATTTTTTATTTTTTCCTATTTTACATCTCTCAACTCCTCCTACCAATTAATTCTTCCTCCCATTCCTTATTTATATTTTGAGACTTTTTGAGGACAATGTTTTTTAAATACTGATCATTGACCGACGTACACTTTTTATTTTTAGGGAACCTTGGGAAACAATAGGTCATGATATAAAATAATTTTAGTCCATCTGTTAATTGAGTGTTGAAATATTTTCTCTAATATTTATCATATATCTAAATATATTTTTTATATTTGTTGAAAAAAAAAGTTTCAACATTTTAAGGCCAAGCGCTAAATATTACAAGTAATGTAAAAAGCCAAGACTCTGTTAAATTTATAGTTAATATATTTTGACGTTATTCTTCCTTTTTTCTGGGCATAATGCCAGTTAAACAGCGACACATTTCTGTAATAATTTTAAAAATACAGTTTCGCTCGACAAAAGTCACGTTCCTATAATCGGTTCTCTTGAACAACAGATACAGGAAGCAGGGAGAATTTGAATTAGGTTTGTGGCTGTGTGAGCTCCGCTGGGGGTTCGAGTAATGAGAAGGCACACAACCCAACGTGAATTATTCAATTACAAAAATTAAGGACATAGAAATGTTAATTTGTTTTGTTTTACCAACAAAGTGTATGCTTTCATGTCATGGCACTACAGAGATCCAATTTATGACAAAATGGAAAAACTCACCTCTATATATACAGTAATGTCGGTCGGTGTTGATAAAAACCCGGTTTTATCTAATTTTGTTCCAATAAACTCCCTTTATCTGCAGACCAGGAGCCGCCATTGTTGTCGGTCATGTGATATTTTTGGTGACTTACCCGCCTCAAACACCACACTGAGCTCATGCTTTATGGAAATGCTAATGAAGTCCGATCCTCCATATGTTTTCATGAGTAAGAGAGTCAGACTATGTGATTAAGACCGAGACATTCTATTGTTTCCCTCATGCAGTATGTTAAAGAGTCGGGGGGTTTGTCTAGTAGATTGGAGATAACAGAGCAATAACTCATATAAATGGCTAATACGCATCTGCCTGAAAATATAATATTATGGGGGAAAAAACTACAACTGGTTTAAAAAAAAAGGTGCAATATTTTTGGAATTTATTTTTAATCTGATACAAGGAATAAAAGAATTATGGACGTTACCCTTTTAAGATGATTTTCCCCCCCAATTTATCTTTATGCACTTGAAGGGAAAAATAAGATTTTTTTTTTATAAATTAAACATTGTGATAATATTAATCTGACATTTTCTATCGCAACATAGTGAAAAAAAATATCGAGCTCTATTTATGAAGCTGAATCTTTCACTTGAATACGTCAGAAAGACTTATCATTAAAAAAACAAGGGGGTAAAATTAAAACAGATTCTTCTATTTCCAAGCACTGCTTTATGTAAAGCTATGGAGAATTTGCTTTATTTATTATTAAAAGTTAATTAAACCCCTTAAGAAATGGCTGAAGGATTGGTTAAAATTTCATATGATTAGGAATTTAAAAAAGATATCAAGCAAAGAATCTATTTAAAATTATAAATCAGAGGCAGTTTCATATAAAGAAGCATCATTATCTTATATATATATATAATATAGATTATATACTCCCTGCTGAAACACCACACTGAGCTGATGCTTTATGGCGATTCTAATGAAGTCCCTTCCTCTATAGACTTTTTTTTTCCATACCGGTTATAAAAATTGGTAGAGTTCGCCTTTAACCTTCTCTTGAATGTGATGATGATAGCGGGTGTACCTTCACTAAGCCTTCCCCATCTTTTGGCACCATTGCAGAGCCAATGTGGGGTTGGCGGAAATTGTTGGCGCTACTATAAATAATAATAATAATATAATAATAATATATTAATATTAAAATCATTATAAATATCTATATTAATAATAAAAATATAATTAATAATAAATTAATTAGTCTTTTTTTAAATCTACAGACTTACAAAGTAGCAGTGAAGCTTGTCTTAGGGATGAGACACCAAGCATTCCAGAAGCCTCTCTGCAAATCGCAGCAGAAATACCCGTTGCTATAAATTCACGCAGCAGCACATAACTAACGCGAATGGGCATCTCCAGGCGGTAAAGGCGGAAAAAAAAATGAAAGGCCGATGTTCCTACAGAGAACAGGAAAAGGTTGACATAAAAAAAAGGTGTCACAAAGAAACATTAAGCCAGATATGTGCCAATTACCGTCTTCTATGGTGTCCCTGAGGTCAAACTCTTTCACCATATATATATATATATATATATATATAATGATTAATAGACAGGAGGGTAATGTGATACACGGAAGGGATGTGAGATTCCCTCCGACACCTACGGGAGCGGAAAATATCTAAGTGTACAAAAGTCACATTAATTTCCAGCTCCAGAACATAAAAAAGGAACCTTTTTGGAAAGTCTCGCTCCAATACCCAGGATCACACTGGCCATCTTGGTCATGCGACAAATGCACCGTTGGTCGCCGGCCGACAACGCCACTCGCTTACTCGATCAGTGACTCCAGCAGCAGATCGGGTCTTGCAAGTCAAGTGAGTTCTAGCCACGATTCGATAAGATGACTTCAAATGATCTTTGAAGTCTAGATGACCAAAACCCCCGATGAAGGTTTGGACGGAGGTCATGAAGACACAAAAAAGACAAAAAAAGTCCATGGACATGAGTAGAATTTCATTTGTGCTTTGTGACCTCTGCTCATCTCGTTTGGGTTAAGATGCAGTCCCATTGATTTAGCTTCCTTTGGTTAAGCAATACTTAGCTGTGAAACTGATAGATCGGAATTGCAAAAAAAAAAAAACTTAATATAAAATAAAAATTATTAAAAAAACCAAATTTTTGTAACCTGTGCAGCAAAGGAGAGGTCATCAATTGAGATATTACGTGACATCGCACGCGTTCTACGAACCTGGAACCTGCTCTGTCTAGATTCATAGCCTTCTGCCAAAACCGGCTTGTAAATATAAATAAGAGGTATTTTTGTACAAAAAAAAATAAAATATTACAATAAGACAAAAAAAAATCATAAAAAATATCAGAATGTAAGAGATGGGTGATTCCTCTCAATAGCCCCAGGAACTATCTTTTTTTTGTAAATATATTTTTATTAATTTTCAGTAATTTTTCAGACAAGTAGAACAGGAAATGGGGAGAGGGTAGAGGAGACATTCAACACACCATCAAGGGAAGGGGAAGGGAAACATAAGTCCCGACGCAGCGGAACTGGCAGAAAATAATACTGTCACATAAAAGATTTACAGAAAGTACGAAAAGCACATGTACAAAACTTAAACAGTGCGTGTCTGTATCCAGAATCAAATTACCACCCTAAACTGGCGGCAGCATGGAGTGATATGACCAACGTAAAGGGCAGCACAAACGGGAAACAAAAAGGGTAGGACAAGGGGCTACAGGGAAGGGAAAGGAACAGGAAAACAGGGTAGTACGGCGTAGCGGAAGAGTAGGTAAAGAGAGAAGAGAAGAAAGGGAAGAAAGAAGAGAAGAAAAGAAAAAAGAAAAAAAAAAAAAAAAAAAAAAAAAACAAAAAACCCTGAAAGAGCCTCCTCCAACAGCACCCCAAGCACCCTGCCCACACCTAGATCCCCAGCATGGTCCGAGCATCAGGGCTTGCAACGTACTCCAACCAGTAATACCACGTCCTATTATACTTCACAGTCTGATCATCAGAGGACATAGTTAGTTCCTCCAATGTTCTAATGCTTTCCACCTTCACAATCCATTCCTTGAAGGAAGGAGGTACGGGGTCCTTCCAATGCAGGGGTATTAAAGCTTTTGCAGCATTAAAAAGATGAGGTACCACCGACTTCCTATAACTGGAAATCGAACTGGAGGTGTTATGTAAAAGAAAGGTGGCAGGGGAAAACGGAATTGAGCAGTCCGTGAACCTCGGCAGAAGCGCATGAATCTGTCGCCAGAAAGGAACTATCCTCGGACACTCCCACCAGATATGTAGCAGCGTACCCACCCCCGCCATGCATCTCCAACAGGTATCGGGCACGTCCGGGAAGGCGCCATGAATTGCCACAGGGGTCCGGTACCAGCAAGCAAGAAGTTTATATGAAGTCTCCTGCAACTTCGTACTACGCGTACATTTGTGCGTAAGAAGGAAAATCCTTTCCCACTCCTGGGGGCTCAAAGAAACCTGCAAAGCCTGTTCCCAATAGCCCTGAAAGCGCAGAGGGACGGTGGTCATAGACTGTAACAGGAGCTGATACAACAGCGAGATGCCATGGGCAGGCAGGGAAGACCCGGTACAGAGGAGCTCAAAGCAGGTAAGGTCCCTAGTCAACGTCCACCTCCGAGGGATCGTAGCAAGATAACTCTGTAGTTGAAGGTAATGAAATTTATCTAAGGCAGTAGGTAGTCTGTCCACCACAATGTCTGTCAGGGGCCGCAACTTGCCATCAACCAAAAACATAGAGATCTGGGCTTTATCTGTCAGCGAAGTCGAGAGAAAGGGGCCCGCCCCTTGTCCCGGGGGAAAGTCAGGGTTGTTCCGAATCGGCAGCAAGGGTGAAGGATACGTCGTTAAAGCGTGCGTCAGGTGTAAAGAATGCAAAACTTGCAGTGTAGCGGACACAAACGGGTGGCCGCGGGCTCTGGCTCGGGAATGATGGCGAGGCAGCCATAGAAGGTGATGCAGCGGCAGTGTAATCGCCGTAGACTCAATATCCACCCAAAGTTTATGGAGAGGTCGATGGGACCACTCCAAAGCCCTGAGAAGATGACACGCTTGGTAATACAAGCGAGGGTTAGGAAGACCAGCACCGCCACAGCGTTTCGACCTACACAGGGTGGCAAAGTTGATTCTGGATTGCTTCCGCATCCAGATGAATCTTAGAAACATAGACCTCACAGAGGTAAAAAAGGCCAAGGGAATCGCAATCGGGAGCGACTGAAAAAGGAATAGAAGCCGAGGCATGATATTCATCTTAATCGCGTTGATTCTCCCGAACCACGAGATATGTTGGGGGCCCCACCCATTGAGGTCTTTTTGGATCGCAACCAGTAGCGGTGCGAAATTGTGGCGATATAGAGCGGACATATCATTCGTGAGCCAGATACCCAAATAACGCATCTTCTCCTTACACCACCTGAAGGGGAAACTAGATCTCAAGAGCATAGCAGTTGCGGCAGAAAGATTTATATTAAGGATTTCAGACTTGGAATTATTGATCCTTAAATTCGCCAGTTCTCCATATTCCCGGAATTCCCGGAGAACAATCGGGAGAGACAGCTGCGGTTGCGTAATCGCAAAGAGCAAATCGTCCGCATAGCCCAAAATTTTGTGCGTAGTCGTTCCAACTCGGAGTCCCCTAATATCAGTGTTCCGCCGTACAGATTCCAAAAAGGGCTCCAGGGACAATATAAAAAGCAGAGGAGATAGCGGACAGCCCTGCCTAGTTCCGTTCGTGATGGGAAAGGATGCAGTAAGCATCCCATTGACCCGAATCCTGGCGGACGGGCCGGAATACAAGGATTCCACCCAACGTCGCATGTTGGGACCAAAACCCATTCGCTCCAGGACCGCAAACATAAACGACCAATCCAACCTGTCGAACGCCTTTTCAGCGTCCGTCGACAGGAGGATAGTCTCAGTCCGAGATTGGAGCGCGTAATGTATCAAATTCAGGGCCCTGATCGTGCTATCCCTGGACTCCCGCCCCGGTACAAAACCCGATTGGTCGGGATGGACCAGGACCGGAATGAAACACTGCATTCTAGAAGCAAGGATCTTAGAAAATAATTTAAGATCTGCATTAAGCAGAGAAATGGGCCGAAAGCTGCTACATTGTTCCAAATCTTTGCCCTCCTTGGGAATTAAGGAGATAGTAGCCATCAGGGTGTGCGGATGGACAGCTTCGCCGTCCAGGATAGCATTAAGAGAGAGCACCAGCTGCGGACCCAAGATGTCCAACAACTTTTTATAATAGAGCAGGGGAAGTCCGTCAGGACCAGGGCATTTCCCCAGTTTTGAACTTTTAATGGCAGCCCCCAATTCAGATAAGGTGATGGGAGTTTCCATACTCTCCGCCTCCGCCACAGACAATTTTCTCCTCAAAGTTCTATCGAGGTAAGCAGATATTTTGGATGACCGCACAGCTTGGGGGGCGGGGGGGAGAGGATCCGAAAGGTTATAGAGACCGGAGTAATACTCCGTAAAAGCTGTCATAATCTCCTGGGGGAGCCTACAGGGGGCCCCAGACGAAGAACGTACTTTAGGGATGTAAGAGAGTCGCCGGCGAGCACGCAGTGCCCGTGCGAGAAATTTGCCGGGCTTATCCCCATGTTCATAGTAGATTGCCCTCAATTTGAGAAAGGAACGCCTCGCTTTAGCAGCAAGCAGGGAGGATAAATCCTTCCTAAGAAGGACCAACCGCTGGAACAGTGTGTCCGTGGGAGCGTCCTTATGAACCTGTTCAATAGTCGCTATTTCCTGATACAATCTCCCAAGGGCAGCCGAGTCCGCCTTTTTCTTTTCAGCGCCAAGCTTAATGAGATGCCCGCGGACCACACACTTATGAGCCTCCCAAACAGTCAGCGGGGAAACGTCAGGCGTCGAATTTTCTAAAAAGTAATTAGTCAAGAGCGTCCGAGTGTCGGCCAGATGCACAGGGTCAGAAAAGAGCGTTTCATTAAGTCTCCACGATGAGGAGGTCGGCCTGGTCAACGTCGAAGTCAAGTCCAGTATCAGCGGTGCATGGTCCGACCAGGTAATCGAACCATATCGCGCCGCTCTCAACAAGTGTAAATGATAGTACGGCAGGAAGAAATAGTCAATTCTAGTGTAGAGCCCCCTAGGAGTGGAGAAAAAACTATAGTCCCTGTCGCAAGGATGTAGCGCCCTCCAACCATCCACTAATTGGAAATCATGGAGTAGGGACTTCAACCGGTGGAGGACATGGGGGGGGGTGCAGGAGTGCCCAGCAGAAGTATCCACCGCAGGCTCCAGAGCCACATTAAAATCCCCTCCGAGGACCAACAGACCTTCCTGAAAGGACCGCAGCAACTCAAGAATCCTAGCTAAGCAGCGATGTTGCTGCCTGTTAGACAGATAAACATTAGCGAAAGTGTACAGGGAGTCCGCAATTGTACCCTTCACAAAAACAAATCTACCACCTGGATCCGTCAAAGTAGCCTTCTCGAGAAACGGGGTATGCTTGTCAAAAAGAATCGCCGTGCCCTTAGATTTAGAGGTAACATTATTACTAAAAAACCCCAATGGGTAGGAAGCGTTGAGCAACGTAGGCGGCCCGGAAGCCCTAAAATGGGTCTCCTGAAGGTAGACAACAGAGGCTTTGTGGTAGCGCAGGTCTCTCATCAAATGGGAACGTTTTTCGGGTATATTGAGACCCTTCACATTATAGGAGACAATGGTAAGGTCACGAGGAACACAGGGAGGACGCCTGAGCGCCAAGGGCGCCACAGCAGAGGCCATGAGAGAAGCAAAAGAGAGAAGAGAGGAAAGAGAGAGAAGAGAAAGAAGGAAAAAAAAAAAAAAAAAAAAAAAAAGGGGTGGAGGGGGAAGGGCAGGAAAGAAAAAAGGGGAAGGGACACAAAAACCACCTGGAGTGACTACTGGATAGTGGAACGCGGCCTCCCTAACAAGGAAGGACGGCAGTCGTAACCACCTCAGTAACGTTAAACACTCCTAATGAGGGGGTACGCGTCACCCGTCCAGAGGGGAAGCAGGTGCACCGAAAACTGTAGAACTAAGTGAAGAAAAACAAAATAACAGCACTGGTGCGGAGGGCAGCCGCCGCCGCCCCGAACCATCCGCAGGATTTCTATATCCCGCAGGAATTACCAAAGATCCAAAGAGAGAAACATCAGTGTGATACCTCTTTTACTAATAGTAATCTGTGAAGGATTCCAATAAGGAATCATGAAACATTCGATACCAGAGGAAAAACGAGCGAGAGACCGCAGAGAACTAGTACAAACAGAAAAAACAGCATACACCACGTAGTAGCGGGGTCCCAATAAAGTGCCGCAGAGGGTGGCCGTCGGAGCACGCAATGCACCGGGCCAGGTCAACATTTGAGAAAAAGAAAAAAAAAAAAAAAAAAAAAAAAAAAAAAAAAATTTAAAATATATAATATATAATCCGGTCCAGACACGGAGTCGCATCCCAGAGAACAACCCCAAGGGGCAAGAAATCTAGAGTGAGGGAGGCAAAAAGGCACACCCGTGGAGGGGGTATCCTGGCGGACGACCATGACCGCAAGGAGGTGTGAAAAAGAAAAACAATAAACAAAGTAAGCACATCCCCCCCCCCATATAGAAATAGAGCATAAAGATGTGTATGTGTGGTGCAGCTGGGAGGTGCAATAGGCGAAGAAAACATTCACGGCGCAACTCCGCGTCTGGACCAGAACATCACAGTACAGCACCAGAACAACACAACACAGCCCCTCCGCATGAATGTAGTGTGAAGTGTAACGTCAAGGCTGCAATGCCTGACCACAGGTGTCAAAAAAAAACAAAAAAAAAAAAAACAACCACGTAGCGTGAGTGTATGTCATGGATAATGCAAACATATAGATTTGAGGAGCAACCGAATCAAGCCCAGAACAGCCCCGTCGCATGAATGCAGTGTGAAGTGCAACGTCGAGGGAGGGCCGCAGGGCCAACTCTAGCTGTGATGCCTGACCACAGGTGTCAATAAAAACCCAAAATAATAATAAAATAAAAAAAGGAAAATTTACATATCTCCCCTAACACCCCAAAGCAACCCCCCCTCGAAACCCACCCCCCCCATTACCCCCAAAATAACCAGAAGAGTAATGTTTGTGGAAGTAAACCCAAAGCATCCCCATACATCTACACAAAATGTACACAGAGAGGGAGGGGGAACTCCCTCATCGAGAAAATGTGTAATGGGAATGGCTCGACAGACCGGGCTGCCTAGGAGCGGCCTCAATACGCTAAGGCAATAGTAAGGACATAAGGGCCCACCGAAAAAGACAGGGTCCGTCCACATGTGCACACATGATCAAAAGTATGAATGTGATGGCAATGTATATATCGTACAGTGCGATATCGTACAGATAGAGTACATGGGGGCGTAGTGGCAAGTGGAATGGGCAAAGACTGCAAGGGCAGCACGTAACCACAGGTGTAGACATATATATATGAGAAAAAAAAAAAAAAAAAAAAAAAAAGAAACCCGTCCCAAATCAAACCCCCCCTCCCAAATCAACCCCTCCCCTCGCAAATACAGACATAGAGATCATGGTGGCATGGTCACAGAAACAGTGGCAAGAAAACCGCATTAACATGGCTCGCATAATGTACCACACAATACAGTAGCACACCATAACATACAAACCAAAATCAAAATCCAAATCAAAACAAAACAGCCCGGTCGGAAGACATTTACGGTGTTAAAGTCACGAAGGACAGGCCAGCTCAGGTAAGGGACATGACCACCGAGAGGGCCAGAGAGCAGAGCACATGGCCGGCGACCCCGGATACTCACGGGCATAGAAGGCATTATAGATGGCAAAAAAGGAAGTCCCAGGTGCATAGTCTCGACGCCATGATGGAGCAGGCGAAAAACCACGTGGCAAGGCCCAAACACGTCTTCATGGGGCAAGAAAACCGAGAAAACCCTCACTCCTCGCGCGCGAATCGACCTGGAGGATCAGCAGGACGACGGGGGACAGGAGCCAAATCCGGTGGTCCCGGAGGACTTCGGGGTCTGGACGTCTCACGCCGGCGGCGGCTGGAGAGGCGATCCGAGCGGTCTGGGGCCAAATGGAGCTCCGGTAGACCCCAGTCTTCGATGTGAAGACCGGAGATGCCAAGGGCATCCAGAAACTCCGGGAGCTCATGAAAATAGCGGAGCGATTTAACGGCGTTGTTAAGCCGTACATTCAGGCTAAAGGGGTAGCCCCAGCTATACCTCAGCTCCCTTCTTTGCAGCTCCCTGGTCAGTGGTCGTAATAGTCGCCTGGTTTGAAGCGTGAGATCAGAGAGGTCATGGTAGAACGAAAGATCGTGACCCTCATAGGGCCAAGAGCCTACCTCCCGCGCTCGTTGCATAATGGCTTCCTTCAACCGAAAGTCAACCAAGTGACAGATGACATCCCGGGGGGGCGCCGACGGTGGACCACGCGGTCGTAAAGCCCTATGGGCTCGGTCCATACAGATAGCCGTCTCCGGGGGTCGGTTGAGGAGTGCGTTGAACAAGGCGGTAAGTATCCGGAACAAGTCCTCACCCTCCTGGGGTAGCGCCTCAGGTAAGCCTCGGACCCTGATATTATGCCTCCGGCCCCGGTTGTCGAGATCTTCCAACCGCCGTCTATAATCCGCCAGGTAAAGAGTATGTTGAGCCGAAACCTTTGCCACGTTCTTAAGGTTATGCGTGAGACGTGTAGATTCCTGTTCTTGAGTGGTAAGACGCTTGTCAAGGCCTAATAGATCAGCTCGCAGCGTCGCCACTTCCTCCTTCACCGCGTGCTTAAGTTCTGTGATCAGGGTACTGAAGTCTTCCTTCCATGGGGCCGAGGAAAACAAACGGTGTACGGTCTCCTGGCTTCGGGCATCGGCAGGAACATCGTCACTGCAACTCTGCCGGCTGTCATCCGTACCCTCCGTGCTCGCAGGCGAAGGGACCCCAAGGCCCTCAGGAGGCAGCGGGGCCAGGTCCCGTGGCGTCTGAAAGTATTCCCGCAAGGAGCCGGAAGACGCTTTGCCTTTGCCCTTGGGGGTCTCTGGCTCTTCAGGCAACTTTTTATTTCTGCCCATGGTGCAGGATGGCTATAGATGGCTATCAATGGTTAGGGCCGCAGCGGAGCTCCCCTCCTAAGCGTCCATCTTCTCCGACGGCCGGCCACGCCCTCCATGCCCCGGCTTCTATGACATCAGAATTTAAACAATACTTATGGGAAAAGAAAACGGTCTTTATTTGATGAACTTGTTTTCTTTTTCAGGAAAGAAAATATTTGTTTTCTTGCTTTTTTTTTTTTATTATTCCAGGCTAATTAGCGATATTAAACAGGGACTCAAATATTTCCTTCCCGCACAACGGGAAACCGAATTATTAGCGCTGGGAGGGAATGGGGCGATAATCACGAGGATCTTCAAAAAGACATTTAAAATGGATAAACCCTGCATAATATACATGGCTGGCAATTAGGAGTCACTGGGATGATGTTCAGCTAATATCTGATAGCGTAGTCTGTTCAAATTACAACTTAAATCTAAATTCCAGACATTTCTACATTTTTTAAAGAAAAAAAAACTAAAAAAACAAACTACTCTGCGTAATTAAGAAGTCATTATTGGCTAAACATTTATATCTTAATTATCCGGTTATTATGCTGTATACAACTACGCAACGTGGAGAAGGACACACATTTTTTTTTATTTATTTTATGGAATTTTCCTTGAAAATGAAGTATTCTTCCCGGCTACCGATGCCCACCATTTTCTCTTTTTTAAAAATATATATTTGTTTTTTAGAAAAATGATCTTTGTGGATGGAGGACTCAAGTGGGTTTTAATAAATGAAGTATGCGGGAGGTGAAATGTTTTAAGACAGATCTTGAGCTGCTTGAAGGTCCTGGAATATTCTGTATTTGGGTTTCCGAAGCTCTCAAGACGTTCCAAAGTCTTTTGGGAGTCAAGGAGGCAAAGTTTGGCAAAGATAGAGGTTTTTTTTTTACTTCTTTTGGGTCAAAAGCAGTCTGGAGGCTTAGAAGGTTTGAACTTCATGGACTGAGGTCTTTGTTACTTTGTCTTCTGTTCCGATGATAGAATAAATCCGAAGCTCGCGAGATTTCTGGATGAAGTCTTCAGAGGAATGGTTTTTGCCCAAAACCCTTTTGTTTCCCAACCTTCTTTCCAACAGCTTCGTTCCAACTACGTGAAAGTACTTCACCTCTGGACTATGGCACCGCGTCCACCATCCCCAACAGGCCGGCTCCCTCGACACTGCGGTGGTCCAGGTTGCCTAGAGAGCGCCGGCAGGCCTCGT